>JAOEHY010036151.1:7054-115589 GCA_025447955.1 Psilopsiagon aurifrons
GGGGGAGGGGAGCCTGCCCAGTGGCACACAGGGAAACCTAAGTTTTGAGAGGAAATTTGGCAGCTGCCAAATAAATAGTGGAGGTTGATCATAATGCAATATGATACTCTCAGTCTGCAGAGAAGTAGACAGTGCCAATTGAGCCACACCAACGCAGAACTTCCTTCAGGCCATATGAAAGCCTGAAATGGAGATTTTGACTGGATGGAGCTGCTTCCATTTGACCCTAGAACGGGAGGTTAGTTGAAGGCAATGGAAGGGAGGTTGGAGGAATCTTTTTCAAAGCATCAAAACTGCAAAAAATACAAATTTATGGCAAAGCAGCAAATTTGGGCTGTTTTGGATTTATTTTTTAATTTTTTTACACAAAGGTACTTAATCAGAAAAAAATCAGGTTCCATTTTAACAACTTTTTGTTTTAAGAAGTGATTATTAGTAGGAAAAATGAAATAAAATTGAACTAATCAAAATAGCAAATACCAGGGGCTTTATTCTATTTGAACATAGAAGGTGAAATGACTATATTTTAAAATTGACCAGAGGGTTGGATTACAACAGGGACCTAAAGCAGTTACTCTTTGTACTAAAATTACTTGAAAGATGTGCTGATAGAGATGAATGTTGCTGAGCTACAACTACCAGTTTCTCAAAACAAACCAAATACACTTACACATACATTTTTTTTACTGTTTTTCCTGCTGCTGCATGAAATTCCAGCAGCAATGCTGTTTCTCTAGCCCAGTTCTAGCTTGTTGTCTAGACAGTAAAACAATGAATAACCTCGGAGAACTAGTCTCAATAAAAATATTGTCTATTCCTTTTGTAACCTTGACAATAAGTTACTAACCAGGTTGAATACCAAGCTTTATTTGCAGTCTGCTGACAGCAAATAAAGAATGCTCAGTGACAACTTCTTTCCAGCATTGCGAAATAGTAATGTGCTGGTTTGTTAGAGGCAGACAGCTAAGTTGTTGTCCCCGCAGAATATTAGTTCTTGAGGGTAGTAATGGCAAAAGATGGTAATTGTTCATCATTTGTTTTTATTCATTCTGCAAAGTCTTCCCCTGAAACCTAGAAGATTAAGACTGTCCGTATGCTGAAATAAAGAATTTCCTGCTCACTTGCTGTTCTAAAAAGGATTTTTATTTGTCAGAGGAGATTTATTACATAAATCTGTTGGTTCAGGCAAATCAGTTTGAATTCTGGGCTTTTTCTTTACTTGTTTCTTTTTCTGGTGGCTCTGGCTTGCTGAGTAAAAAGCACTCAGAAAGTCTTTTATTATGCTGACTTCTCATATCAATCAGATGAAGTAATTTAATTTGGTAAGGTAGGTAGTTGTAAGTGATGGCAGTCATTGTGTAGTAAAGTTGGCTTAAATACTTAATGAAAAATGCCAGGTTTTAGATGTTTATGGCCTGACAGCTCTAAGATTTACCGGCCTGAAAAGCTATGTGCCAGTCCATAATAAAACACTTTCTGAGGTATTGATTAGGGAAGCATCAGGGGAGTTTGCACACGTGCACAAGCCCATACCGACATCCACCCGCCAATACATAGCAGCAAGTACGTAATTTAAAGTATAAACTCATTGCTTGGTCATAAACATTTGACATTTCTTTTTGAGAGACAGAGGAAATAAGAGTTCAGATTCTGAACTTACCTCAGCCAGTTAGATCTGTTTATCAGACTATGTTTCTTGAAGGCGCGTTACATCAGCTTCCCGTTGCCTCACATATATGACTTTGGGTGACGTCAGCAGCACAGCTGGCTGTGCGGCAAGGGGAGAATATTCCTCTTTAAAATTATCATGTTATAAATATATATATATATTTTAGGGGGAGCATGACAAAGATTAGTTTTCTTTTAAGTAGATGACTAGGTGACCTGTCTATTTTGCTTTCCTGATTTACTTACTGAGCAGAGTAATGTTGCGTTTGGATTTGTGATGTGGCAGAGCAAAGTTAAAACTGGGGTGAAGAGTGATGAAAGAAAAATAGTTGATAAGGGGATGAGAATGAAGCTCTCAAGAAAAGGTACTAGAATAAAACCCTCAAGAAAAAATACTTGGGGTTGTTTTTTTTACACTGCTTGTATTTTTATTTATTCTTTGGACAGGGTGGTGTTAATGCTGGTAGCAGTTTAGTTCTGCTGAGGTCAGTTTAGTGAATAGGCTGTTCAGTTTGAAAAGCCTCCTTCTCAGCTCTTTTTCAGTTTTGTATCAAAACTGTTAAGTCCCTAGCTT
Organism: Psilopsiagon aurifrons; assembly: GCA_025447955.1. Taxonomy (NCBI): domain Eukaryota; kingdom Metazoa; phylum Chordata; class Aves; order Psittaciformes; family Psittacidae; genus Psilopsiagon; species Psilopsiagon aurifrons. The sequence goes on from JAOEHY010036151.1 coordinate 9,297, forward strand.
AAATATCACACTGAAAAAACGCACCTCTGCACGAAATGCTTGGAGGTGACTCAGTTTTTAGCTGATGTGTAGGTTGTAGTTATGACCTCATCACACTGCTACACCAAAGTTGCACAGAAACTGTATTGTGGCATAGTTCTGTTGCTTGGTGAGGTGGATGGCATCAATAATTGCTTTATTCACAGGGTCTCTTTTGTCTGGAACCCTACCTGTTACCAAACTGGGTCAAGCAAACTTTTAATTATGTATTTAATATATGTCCTGTTAAAGTCAGTGGGGATATTCTTGGCCTTGCTGAAATAGTGCTGCTGGTGACTTCAGCGAGGCCAGCAATAAAACAGCTTACAGTGAGTAAAGTTAAGAATGGCTTTAGGCAAGTTTCTAAAAACTTCACACCTCTCTTTTCTCTTAAAAAAAAGTAACAGAGACCCCTGCCTTTCTGCCTGCTCACAGCCTTTGAGATCAACTAGCTAATGCTTTGAGATGAAAAATTTTGCGTGCTCTAGTTGTTATTATATGTCCTGATGCCATTTGAACAGAGAGAACTTCAGAGTACTCTTATTTCCATTTCATTTTTTTCCTCCTAGAAGCTTTGTAGATACAGGAAGAATTTTTTTCTATTGTAACCACAGTTAATGATACAGACGTAAAACAATATTATTGTCTCTTTCAGGCTTTGTACTCGCACATTGTTTTCTTTGCTTTTTCTTTGACAGATAGATGCTGACAGTTCAAAAGTTATCTACGTAATTACTTTGATAGTAAACTGACTCGGGATAAATTTTCCTGTTTGGGTGTGCGTGAGTGTGCGCGTGAGCACCCCAGTTGGTAACATTCCTAGCAGTTTAATTGAGACATGTCAGGGGGATTGTGCCTCGCCTCGCCACGTCTCTGCCTCTTGCAGAATACGCTGGGTGCTGTGCAGCTGCGAGTGGATCTGTAGGCTGGCTGTGAGCAGACACTCTCATTGCTTGAGCATTTGCAGCAAAAGCTTAAAATGCCTGTTAAAGAAAATATTGGCTTTCCTAATTTCTCATTTACATTCTCATTCTGTCTAATAAATTATAATAAAGTATTTACTGTTTTGATCGCAAAAGCGGTTTCTCTGCCTTTTTTTTTTGCTTTGGTTCTGTTTTGGGTGGATATGCCAAGGTTTCTCCTGTTCGTTTTCTCACTTTAAGTGTGTCATTTGGTCATATTGGTGTCTTCATTCTAATGTTTATTAAAATGTTACTGTCACTGCCAGTCTGAGACTGTGAATCAGAACTAAGAATGTGTAATAGTTTATTTCACATTTGAGTAAATTTCTTTTACTACTTAAACACTATTATGGATAGTGTTGATCTGAGATGAAGTTTAGGTTTGGCGATACAGAATGCCACTAATTTGAGTCTTCTTTTATTGCCATCTGCTGTGGGTGTTGCATCCACAAACATGTTGAGTTTTTTTTTCTTTCTGAATCTCTTTTTGTGGTGATGGAGAATAAACTGATGCATCTGGAAAGCTTCTTTTCTTGGGCCATTCACTGTATCAGCCTGTAGTGTGTACTTTGTTGCAGTGATGGAGTACAGAAAAAACAGCATGAGCACCTATAGCAATCTTCTGAAAGGCAGGTGGCTTGGTGGTTAAAAGATTTGTTAAATGTAAAATGTGCAATATCTATTTGTTGTGGATCTAATGGTAATTAAGAGTAATTTTTGAGGCAGCCATTAATGTAAGCCACTCTCCTTTTGCTCCTCACTCAATACCAGTGTGAAGCATTCTAGGTTGCTGTCAAGTTGTACACTGCAATAATGGGCACTTGTTCTTTCTCCCAGCCATGCTGCAGCTGTACAGACAGCGCATGTTGAGTACAGGCCACCTCCAGAACCATTCCCAACTCTGTACTACTCAAAGAAGCTCTAAGTGAGTTTAATAATGAAGTGACTGAAGGTAGCTGCTCGGGCTGGTGGCTTTTACTCACTGAGATTTGCACCCCGTCCCAAATTCTAGCAGTGTTATTAGCAGTCATATGAATACTTCATTAATTGCTGAGTAGCAATTAATTTAAACAACTGACTGTCTTTATGCGGTTGATGGTGCAGCTGTTTAAAATGCTGACACTTTTTGCCCTATAAGCTACAGGATTCTTAAAATGAAAATCCCTTAGCTGCCAAGACACTTCACATGATAATAAAGGTTTAGATCTTATGCAGGTTAACAGAGAGAAAATAATGCTAATAGCACAGAAGTCTGCCATCCTTGCCTGCCCCCAGGCTACACCACCTAGAAAGGGATACAAAAATGTCAACTGGTGCTCTAACTGTAGCTTGTTTTAGTACACCAGAAAAAATTCCTATCACTGAAAATACTTGTGTGGTGACCCAGCAGTTGCCCTCAGTCAACCATTAAATAAATAGCATGGAGTATCATTTGGCCTTCATTTGTTATGTAAACTAAGTAACTTATGAATGGCAACTGTGAAATGGCAGTTTTGTTGGACTTTTTCATGAAAGAAAAGGTGTACTAGGTAATAGGGATAGCAAAAAATACCAAACTTACCCTAAATGCACACACTTTGGATTATGATCAAGATAGTCTCGTTCAAGTACTTCACACTTTTATAAGCCAACAGTTGGCTGCAAGAAATCTCAAATCTATTTGTAATTCATCATCAGTGGGGCTTGTACAGCTGTGTGCGTAAAGCAAGGGGAAATGTACCCCAAAACTCAGTCTCCTAGTGGGCCTACACATCTGATCTCTCTTGCCTCTGGTTTTGTGCATGCTACTTGAGATTATGGCTCTCCGAGTACTTGGTTAGCAAGGAATAATATCTTAAATTGAAATCATAGTTATTACTGAAGTTATTGGAAGGATGGGCTAATCACATGAAAATAAAATACCTACTAAGCCATGTTTTCCAGAAATTATTCTCCAACACCAGATATTTTTTTCAAGTTGACAGTGGTAAGTTCTCCTTTTCAGGTTATTAGGAAACTGAAATTACTCATAAAATATAATGCAAGGCGACTGCCTTTTGTCAGGTTCTTTCCTCTCGTTTTTTAAGCCTAAGGAATCATGCATTCTACTTACTAAATTAGTATTTAAAACACCCCCTTTGGACATCTCAAAGTTTCTTTAAAAACCAAGTCATATTGCAGAGACTGAGTATGGTAGATTTGTCCTGAGCAGCGCAGTTGTGGTATGCCTGCACCTCCAGCGGCTGCAGCAGTGCTTCATTGCCCTGACCACTTGCTCTTAGTTCACCCCAACTTTGCTCTCATTCCAGCAATTCAAACAAAGCTGTTGTTTTCCTGGGGAAGAAGGTTTTTGCTCCTCTCTTGGTAAATGGTACTGACTAAGGAGCCACATTAGGTGGGCGGCCCTGCTGGTGTGCAGGTGATCCATGTCGCAGTCAGGGCGGGGGCATGTTCTGTGCTCTCCTTGGAGGGGCAGCCTGAGCTTTGCAGTGCGGGGCTGGATATCAACATCTCTTTTTTGCCGCTGTCGGTAACTAACTCTGTGACCCCTGTCTGTCAGTTTACACATATGGAAGCATTTTTCCACCTTTCAAAGGTGTGGTAGGATTAATTTAACTTTACAAAGTGCTTTTTGATTCCCAACTGAAAGCTACTGTAGGAGCTCAAAATACGCTGATGAATCAGTACTGGCTGAAGATCTTTGATGTGTGTCAATGTACTTGTCAAACAGTTCGTTTGACAGTGATTTCTTTTTGCTTACCCTAACTTTAGGACTAAGCAAATCTTGTGTGTTCCTTTTCTCTCAAAGTCCTACTCGCCTCCTTCTCTTACACCCACCCACCCTCAGTAAAAGTTTGGAATAAAATATCCACTGAGTAAATAAATACTTAATTTTCAGATGTTTCAGTGTGCTCAGCATGTTATATTGCCAGCATCAGTATACTGGTAATCTTCATTAGGGGAACATTACAGTGAGCCACCATGCTAGCCACAGACAGGACAAGGAAGAGACTGCCTTCTAGAGTAATTCTTCTATGCCACTTGGAAACACCACACCCTTTTTCCGTAGAGAAAAACAAAGGAAGCGTGGAAGAGTGGCAAAGATATTTCTGGTTAATTATATGGCCAGGTGGCAAATGCACTACTTGTAGCAGTTCTATGTCTCCAATGTTTGAAATAAAAATCTAAGAAGTGTTTTCTTCAGCAGTGTTAATATTTTAGCACTGTCTTCCATTCTTTCTCACAGCTTTTAACAGAACAGGTTTAAAGTTCTATGGTTTCTGTTTCAGTGTGCTTCTCAAGTTTCCAGCTTGTGCCTCAGGTTGTTTTTTTTTTTCTGATACTGTATCTGAGAATATTCTGTTGTAGTTCTTTGTTATATGGTGAGAATATTTTCACATAAATCTCTAGCATCTTAATAAAAAGTTAATCAAGTCGCATTTCCTCTATGTGAAAATACTGATTCTTAGTGGTTTCCCACGTGTATATGGTTGTCTATAAATGAATGTAAAGGCTTGGGCTTGACTAAAATAGCAAGTGGGATGTTGCTTGGGAGTGCAAGGTTGAAATTAATTGAATGTAAATTAAACTATCAAGCAGAGAGCCCTAACAGTGCCGCCTCTAAGGCTATGGTACAGTCTTCCAAAGAAAGCAGTAGATGATTCACCATTTCAGACATTTCAATCCAATCTAGAAAGCTGTAGTAAATATATTGTAGGGAACATTCCTGCCCTGGCAGGGGGGTAGACTAAATGAGCTATTACCAATCGCTCTTTTCCATGTCTGACTGATAGTTGGCTAGGAATATGTTTAGTGTAGTCGCCAATTTTTCTCTTTTTTTTCTTTTTTTTTTTTTTTTTTTTTCACTTGGAGAGCACTGATGACATTGGCAGAAGAATGCTTCCTGTGTTAGAGAAAGGTTTGTGTGGCAGGGTTGTCCCAAAAGCAGACTATTTTCAGAGGAGGAATAGACACTGATAGCCTGAATCCTTTCCTAAAGCTTTTTTAGAAAGGGTTTCATAGGATCTGGCTCATCTGAGAGGGTGTGGTGGTATTGGAGATATCTGTGGATTGACTGCTAGACATATTTTCTGGTCTTATAAATTCAAAATCAAATGATCCTGGATATACTAACAGTGCCATTTTTTGTTTTAGTTTATGATTCATAGCTCATTGATTTTTCCTGGAATTTTTTCTTCCCTTCCTTTACAACCACTGTCTTTCTGGGTAGAAGGAGAATTTTACAGAGAGATTATGAGAGCAGAGTAGTCAGTTACTCTGTCTGCTGAACTCTCCTGTAAAAACTATCTAATGACAGTACGAATGAGAGAGGTGGTGAGTTGTGTTTAACTCAGTTTTTCTGGTCTGTTTGTGCAAGGCTTTTTCCCTTAAAAATACTCAGCAATGGCAGCAACAGCCATAGTAGTTATTGGCAATTTAAATACTGTATAATTTCATCCTAATCAGGGCAGCTGTAGATGATATAGCAGGTAGCGAGCGTCCTGACAGCTGTTGTGTGCTGTGCTGGTAACAGTGAGAAGGCTGGGCGTGGGGAGCGGGAGAGTTATCCTGTACCCAGGAGACTTCTCTGCTTCCGCTTGATTGATGTTAATACACACCTTACAGTTTCTTTAGGCATCAAAAGCATCGATGAGTCTTTGTCATCAGTTTCTGACAAAAGTGTAAGTGCTTTTCAAAACTGGAAGTGTTGATTTTGATCCCCACGAAAGGTAAACAATGTTTAAAATTTGAAACACTTACAAAACGGGCAGGATTTCCCCCCCTATTAACCTGATAAAAAGGCAAAAAAAATAGATGAAAGGGCAAAGCAGCACTGAAGGGCAACACCAGATCAAAGCCTGTGTACCGAATTACCTTCCATGGCTCATTTTCCTGTAGAGGGGCAGGTCTTAATGCACAGTGCCTTGCAGTATGCTGCTGCATTTTGGTTCTAATAAAACTTTGCTTACGGTGAAGCTGTGGAATAAAAACCTGGCTAGCTCTAAATTTCCTCTCTTCTCTTTACCATTTTTTTTCCTCTTTTCACCATATGATGCCCAGGGACTCCAGAAAGCCTCGCTGAGAAAGAAAGGCAGCTCATGGGTATGATCAATCAGCTGACCAGTTTGCGAGAACAGCTGCTAGCAGCTCATGATGAACAGAAGAAACTGGCTGCATCACAGATTGAGAAACAACGCCAACAAATGGAGCTGGCTAAGCAGCAGCAAGAACAGGTGAGTGAGTATTAGAGTGGCTTTCAGCTTAAATAATTTTCTTCCCAGTAGTTTATCTTTTAGGGCTGATACTATCAAGTTTGCTCTCCACCTAAATTTTTTTCCCATGTATTTTTTTAGGTGAAGAAGTTCAAACAAAAATGTGTTGGAAGAATGCTTTAATTTGCAATATATAAAATGATGCTCTTTGTTTTATAAAGATAGAGCTTCCATTTTGGAGCTATTCTCTTCCAATAGGTTTTTTTTTTAATAAATGTAAATAAGCATGCAAATTCAGCCCTCCTGAATAACCTTCCAGTGTTGCTTGAATTCAGTGATGCTGAGCAGGTATAAAAGGAACAAAATGCAGCACTTGGATTGTAATCTGAGAAATTAAAAAGTTGGTTTTGCCACCTCTGGAAAAAAATGGGGAAGAAGAATACAAACTCAGGGATCAAGTGTGACTTTTTTCTTCTACACATGAGAGGCTTGATTTTCAGCTCTTGCAGATAGGCCCTCCACTGAAAATGCAAATGTTTTCACATGTAAATAGTTACAGTGTGCATACATGGACACACAGCGTTTTATACAAGAACATAACTTTTCTAATAAGTTTACACCATTCGAGTTTTAACAGAAATGAATGTCCGTTTTTGTGCCTGAATGTGAGCAGAGAATAGACATCTAGTTTAAAATTTTGTGAAAAGTCCATCCTGATACTTCTTATCTGAAAGCATTTTGGTCTGCCTGACCCTTTATTTTGGCTTGTAATGAAATTTGAGTTTATATCATAGAATTGCAGTTACGTGAATTTTATTAAGCTCACAGAATTCTTTGAAATCTGTTGTAGTTGTTATACTTGAGTGGTTACACTGTACCAAGCAAGTCTGAAGTTTCTAATCCACTGCTGATACACTCAGACATTTTAGCCTTGTTTTTCCCTGGTTTTGATTATTTAAAAACCCAATCTTAAATACTGTGTGTTTTGGCCTCACACCTGAAATAGCACATAGGGAGAACAGGAGAAGTGTCTTATCTATTAAACTAGAGAATTTGTATCACACTTCGTTTGCATGGAGAAGGTAGATGAAGGTGTGAAGGTGGAACTGTTAAGATTCTTCCATGAGAGACATCCTGCAGGAGCTATTTCCCTTGCCCTACCTTTTAAAGTCACTATTGCTACAGGATGGCTGGATGATCTGAAAGTGAAAAAGAAAATGGAGAGAATGGGAAAAGGCAGTTAGAAATCCTGAATGATTTCTTTTAATTCAAGAAATTCTCTATTATACAGAAATTACAATAACCAAACTTAAAAAGAAAAAAAAAAGTATTGAAAAAAATATTTGCTTGCTTAAAGAAAGGCTCTAGAAAGAAAGCAGTTATTTAATCTTTTGGATGTGGGGTTAACTGTGAGTGAGTGTTATGCTAATAGTTTAATAATGGCAGTGAAAGAAAATACCTAAGGGGAAGAATGCACAAAATTCCTCCCAGTAAGTATGTGTAAGTTCCCATCTGGCCCTGCGATGTGTACACATACCACAGGGGAAGAGCAATACTCAGTCTAATGTTTGTACTGCTGTGCTAGCTATTCATGAGAGCAGAGCTTTTGTTATGGCTTAAACAAAAGTTTTTCAAATTTGCTTTTCAGGTTTGAGGTATATAATGGCTTATCTCCATCAGTTCTCTAAGAACTCTTAATTTGGTTGTATTACTGTATATAAAATGTATCTACAGTAAGGTTCCCAATCTTTTAGTCAATGGAGTGGAAGGATGGAGGTCCTTATAGAAAACGCACATGACTTTGAGAGGAGACATAATGGTGACTCCATCAACTTCTGCAAATCGGTTTGAGTGTTGAGCTGTGTGGCCTTGCACTGCCTCCTTATTAATTTTTAGTGATTTTCCAAAAAGGCAGTTCCTTGTGTCCCAAACCCAGTCTCTTCATGTGTTTCTGCGTGAAGGGGATACGCATGCTAATACTTTCCTCCTGGGTGTCAGATTTCCTTTTTTTCTTTGATTTTTTATTTTTTGAATAAGTGATGCCAAACATAAAAAGCATATTGCTGTCCATCCTACTTACTTTGCCTTTCCTGCTTTTTCCTACAATTTTCCATTTTCTCTGCCATCACTGTTCTTTCTCCAGCAAGTTGGGGCAAATCAGTGCTCACTTTTTGGGGGTTTTAGCAGTACCATTTCAGATAGTGAGAGTGGATATTTTTGCATCAGTCCCTCTCTTGCTATCCAGCACAACATTTTCCATAAGATTTCCTTTCACACTGGTATTAGCTATGAATTGTTCCTGAACATCAGCCCCTTGCTTCAGCAGCCGTCCAGGCTGCTCTTACCCACACTCGAAGGTTTCTTAGCTTAATAGCGCAGTTTAAAGAGCCAAGCAGAGTGGAAGTTTCCTATGTACCGACTCCAGGAATGATGATATGTATCTCACATATCTTCTGTGCAATTTCTTCACAGATCGCAAGACAACAGCAGCAGCTCCTGCAGCAGCAACACAAAATTAACCTTCTTCAGCAGCAGATACAGGTCAGAGACCACGTTTCCACCCATGCCCCTCTTATCTCTCTTTTCTCCTTTCATTTCCCCACTCTTTCCCTCAGCCATTATTGTCATAGTTTCTTTAAGAATCTCTGCAGATGGCTCACATCTTATTTGTGGAAACACATGAAGATGTTATCTGTCATTAAGCTAAAAAGGTCTGTTTCTTGGAATGCATTTCATGATTACACAGCTCCTGTAGGATCAGGATGTGGATGTGAGAGGAACTGGTCATGTGAGCGAGGGTTTGCAAGGCCAAATTCTCTTTCAACTATAGACTCAGCAGTGGCGAAAGTGTTGCCAGAAAGAGTTGGATTGGAATGGGTCTCCTACGACTGTTCTTTTGAGTTTTTGTGGAAGCAGTTCTCTTCAGTGATCTGTAATTGAGGGCACCTCTTTCCTGCTGCCCCAGGTGTTGAAAGTCTGGAAATTTTCAGTCCTTTAGGTGAAGTATTGTCTAAATGAGAAACTGGTCAAAAGGTTGCTTAGATTTAGGAAAACAACTGTGTAGGTCCTAGATATCTGCAGGTTTATTCCTAGTCGTAGAAAAAGGTTGTTAACCCAGCATAACTAGTAAACTTGATTTAACCTCTTTTTGCCTTAAATTATTCAGAAGTTTCTTTCATGCCGTTGACTGTTTTCATCACTTTTCTTCCTTGTGTATATATGCATGCCCCTGCTTGGGGAATAATGCAGATTAGTTTGCCCATGAAGGTTTCACAGAATAACAAAGGAGGGATTTGACATTTCACAGGTATCTAGAATCATGGTAAAATCTCTGGCTGTTTAAGCATGCACTTATGTGTAGAGCAGTGTAAGTTGCTGTGAAAGTGGATGCTATGTTCTGTTAGTTCAGTAACAGCAGATTTTCTTTCCAAACCGGCTCATTAATATTTCAGTATTAATTGCCTAAATACCCATAACTCATCTAAGAAAACTTAATTCCAGCAAAATCAGAGTTGTATGGCTTCACACTAGATGAAAAACCTCCTCTATAGTTTCAGAGGATATTCTGTCAGTATCAGAACTTGTGTAACTATGGAAAACTTCTAGGGAAGGTCCACCCTTCCGTCATAAAACAACTTCTGTGCAAGATGTACTTTACTGAAAATCATTTTGAGATGGATAAAGCCTGGCTTAGTTTTGGCCTCTGGGTGTTTTTTGGGGCGTTGTTTTTTGTGGATTTTATTTTGTTCCTGAAATTTGTATGTGGGAAGGATTTTTTTTTTCTTGCTGTATCTGTAATAAGACTTTAAAAAAACCCAATAATAGAACCTTTGCAATATCAAGGAAAGCATGTACATTTTTAGCATTTAGCTGTGGCAGTGAGAGAGGAAGTTTTTTCATAAGTAGTGAATAAAAATAAATTGAAGTAACATAATTTGACCAAAACCCTTTTAAGTTTTAAGGCCTTGTAGATAAGAATGAAGTATGTTGTTTTTAGGGTGGTAGAGAACACTGATTATTGATAATGAGATATAAAGCCTTTCATCTCTTGATCCCTGGTCCAAGTTTGACCTGAGTCAGTAGTAAATGAAAGTCAGCTAGCTACCATCTGATACAAGCTGCAGACCTGAGAAATGATTTGGAGGTCTGTCTCAAGGGATTTTGGGTGAAATACTGACCCTGCTAAGGTCAGAATTTCACCTCCAGGGATCCACTTCACACAAAACCCATCAGATTTGGGACACCCTCCTTTTGGATAGTCACATAATAAAGGTCAAGAACTGAACAGGCAGAGAAACAATCCTGTCCTCTCATTCCCACAGAGATGATCGGTTTGTGGTGAAATTTTGGCTTTACTTGCCTGCCTCTTGACAGTTCTGTGGTCTGCATGATCCTGAAGTCTCACAAACTCTGGATGTAATCCAGTCAATGTGAAGTCACTGATAGGAAAAAATGTTTAAAACTAAGAAAATCCTTATTGGCAGTGAATACAAAGCAAAACGTTTCTTCACCTAAGCAATTGAATGTTTAGTTGACTGTTAGAAGAAGCAATTCCTGAAGAAATCTTCCTTTGTATACAAATGAAGACAATGAAGTCACCCTAACATGCCCATGTTTAAAACAGTCTGTGGGTTTACAATCAGGTTATGGTAGTTTGAACAAAACTCTGACATGAATGTAGCTGTGAGTTCAGCTTTTATGACCTTGCCCTAATTAATCTAATGGGCTCTTGTCACACTGGCTCAGACTTTTTAAATAGCATTAGATTTATTGACAGGGAAATATTCCTACAAAGTCTGGGTAACTATTTGACTTATGTGCAACTGAATGATAAGGCTGCAGTTATGAACACAACCTATTTATGACAAAGGGTTTGTTTTACTTGAGCCAATTTTTTCTAAGCTCGCAAGAGTTGCCGTAATTCCAGATAAATTATTACACAGAAAAAAGCTATTGAAATAGCATATTGAAAACATAATACTCTAAGGTTAAGAAGAAACACAACCTGACTGACCCCGTGATTTATGACTCCTTTCTCTAAGTCTGCTAACTTGGAAACAGTTCCTTCTCTCCTCACCCCAGTGTATGTTCACTGATAGATACACAATACATTAGCAGGGAGAGGCTGTGACATATCTCTCCCCCTTGGAGGACTACAAATGCAGAGTGTAGCTACAGTTCAATTAAACTAGCCTCTTCTGTGATGCTGAAGAAAGATGTGTTAGCTACTTGAGCTTAGAAAAATGTACCTGGCACGTGAATCTCTAATTGACATTTTGTCTTTTTCAAGTCCATCTTTTCTGAATTAACTGGAAGGAAGTGTCACTAATGCAGAAGACAAACAGCTTGGCTTCATATAGATAGTTAAGCAAGGAGATAATACTAAACTGGAGAATAGTTGCAGATTAGATTAAAGAATCTGTATGACCTCAAAATGCTAAAATGTGATCTAGATAGGATTTTGTGTTTTGGCAAATGTTTATAATTTTATTTTTCTGCTTTTCAGGATATTCTAGACCTAATTTGTGAAGAGGTTTGAGTTTCTTTGAATAATTAACTAAACCTCCCTCCATGTTATTTTATGCCACTTTGGAATGCGCCCTCCCATGCACATGCTTTCTGTTCTATTTAATCTTCGTGTGTATGTTATTGACAAGGTTTTCGCTTTAACCATTTCTTCCTGCTGAGTATTTGGGCTCTTCTCCTTTGCACACCTCAGACTTGCTATTTTACCAGAAATGAAACAAATGCGTGTTCTGTCAACTGTTGTGCATCAGCAGATTGAAGATCTCAGGTTGTGTTTCAGAATAGTTCTGTAGTGGTCTGCAGCTGTAAAACAGGCTGAGGAAAGAGCATGCAGAAACCAAGTGCAGCTCAGCAAGTTCTTGGGCTATATCTAGTTCTGCCCTTCAGGGCCTTAAGGGAAATCTCACGGTGACCTCCTCATCTTCTTTTGTGAGGTCACACACTACTTCCTAATGTCCTTGCTCTATAACATGAAGTCTGGGCCTCTGTAGCTGTCACACTGGGTGGACAGAGAGCAAAAGAAACTTGAAGGCTAGATGCTCCTTCTTGATGCTGAGCTAGTCCCCAGGGCAGGCAGTGAGCATACGTGGTGTTCTGCCTTGAGGAGTGTCTCTGAGATGCAAAGTTGTTGCGGTTTGCAACTTCCACTTGCTCAGAGAAAAAGTTTAGCACAGGTTGATGATTGAATAGTTTGCTTTGAAGCTCAGTGACAAATGTCACTTTAATGGAACTATATTTAAAATGAAATATGGTTGTTAAAATTCATAAAGCAATTCATATTCAGCAGGGCACTGTTGATAAAATAGGTCAACCTTGCAGCCTAAATCGTGATAAAACCAATGATGCTAATCTCACAATTTTGTAGAAAGCCTGACAATGTTTTATGTTTTTCTCTCAAGCCCCAGCTCTTGGAGTCATGTGATGACAAAAAATGCCAGCTTTAATTTCTTCAAAATGTAAACTTCCAGCTCTCATATTTCAGGAAAATCTGAAACCATGAGCACTACAAGTTCCAAAATTAGAATGCAAACAAAACAGAGGCCAAATGTTGTTTTTTAAACTGTTCTGATTTTTAGTCAAAATTTTTTTTGGAGAGCCCAGCTCAAGGTCTTGGAACATTTCAGGTTGCCAGTAATGTAAAACTAGGATCTTAAAGCAGCAAGAAGCAACAGCGTTCTTTACGATGTCTCTAACATTTGGGTCTTAGTTTCTTTTGACTTTCTAGTTTAATACTGCCTGTACTTGGTTACTAATTTGTATTCATTTCTGAGTGATGTACTTAGCACAAATACTGGAATTGAGAGCAGTTCCTGCCAGGCAGCAGCCATTTGATGACTCTGTGTGTTTCAACAGAGGGTTTTCTTTCTTCTTCAGAGCTAGAGACTTGTCAGCACATGTTCTAACAGGACACCTTCTCTGTTAGAAAGTTGAAGAGCAAGAGGATCCTGACTGAGTTCTCATGAAAAGCTGGAGAGTCATGCTTCTAGCCTCCTCCATCTTCCAGATGGGATCTGACTTCTTCCTGGTGCCTGGCTCAATGGTACAGGCAGCTCCAGAGCCTGGTGGGACCTTAGCAGGCCCTACTCCCAGGTGGAAAGCTTATGGTGGCCTCTGGCTTCAAGCTTTGCAGGCCCTTTTGTCTGGTAGGCAGTGTGGGCATCATGGCCCTCCAGACTCCATGCCCCTTTGGGCTACAGGCTTCTTGGCTTTCCTAAATCCCTCAACTGCTCTAGGTGTCCTCCCGACTCCAAATAAGGCTTTCCTTTGTGACCCTGGATCCAGATTTCCATCCTCCCCACCTGACATCAGCTGGCTGTGTCCCTTTTCCCATGAGTTGTGTTGGTAGATGGAGAGGCCTGGCTGCACGAATATGTTCCCAAATCAGAATATTCCCATTCTCATTAAGTTCTGAGGTTTAAGGTGTTGTTCCAGTTTGGAATGTAATAAAATCTTGAACACTTGGAATTTCCTGCAGGATGGTTAGTCCTTTTTGTAGCCAGATCTGTTTTGTTTTGTTTTTTTTTTTTCAAAAACATAGCTGTATTTTTGGGGAGGAAAGAGGGATTTGGTTTCTGAGTTACACAGAAGTTCAGAAAAATATTTCTTAAGCTTAGCGTGCAAAGTTTTGAAATGACACAGTTGTTATTGTTAAAACTTTCCTAGCACCAAGAGGCTCTGGGTTGATTCCAGTCTTCCAAAACACTGGTAAAGAGACCTTCTCCCACAGTGCTTTAGGTGTCGTAATTTACCCACATAGTCATATCTATGGTGATAATTTTTGTTGTTGTTATTTGTTGTTGCTTTTGAACTCCTCAAGAGGAGCAACAATCTGTTATCCATAGCTGGCTGAATGATGTTCGGGGCTGTTCGTGTTCTCTTTGAGAAAGCATTGAGATTTTGATTGACCTATTTCAGATGAAGTTTAGTTGTAAAAAGTACCAGTTGCTTGTTGTGAGAAGTCACCGACCATTTGACTGTACGTAAAGAAATGTGAAGATTTGTTCCCTGCCCCAACACATTTGCACTCTAATACTTCCAACACAGCTCATCCGTTCATTTGCTGTCTCCTGCTGGAAAGCAAACTCCAGCATGCCACTACGTAAACTAAATACTTGGAATACTCTGTGCGAATAATATGGAGGGTAGAGGTCCTTACATGTAATCCTTGCCCTGGTGGTATCTCCTCAGTACAACCACAAGGACTTGTGACATTTCTTTCCTGGTCCACAGCTTCTTGCATGCCTGTAACCCAGAGTTTTCTAGGAGGCTTTAAAGGGCTGTAGAGGGTGAATCCTTCACTTGAGATGCAGAAATGTGCAACCACCACACAAGTGCTTGGTTACAGATTTAGTGATGTCTGTTGCTTCTCTATTGCCGTTTTCCTTGGGAGTTCTGATTTTCTAAGAATTCAGTGTCAGCAGAGCAGTGCTTCGTGGTGCTGCGACCCCTTAGCAAGCCGTTGCATAGCAGAACAGTATTAGTTCTTCTGTAATTAGTCCTCTTTGCATATCAGAGAGAGGTGAGGACAAAAGTTTTCCTTGGTAGACAATAAAGCCGTTGAAGTGAGGGCCTGATCCAGCTCCCACTGAACATAGTGAAAAGGCTCTTGTTCGTATTAGTGGGAGTTTAATGAGACCTTTCTTGAGTAGAAAACTCTCACAAAGTGTCTTCCTTCTCACTCTGCAAAATGTTTTCAGAACAGTCTCTGTCCACTGAGGTGGTTTGTTTTTTGTTTTGTTTTTGCCTGTGTGGATATGACAAGCTGCGACTGCACAGTCAAACTGAGCAGGCTTGTAGATTAGGGACATTTTGTCCAAATTAATCATGTGTCAGGAGCAGCTGTTTTCCTGCAAGTTATAAACATGGGCATACTGGACTCAGTGAGACAGGCCCGAGAAGGAGTCACACTGCAGCCTTTCCCAGGACTTTGCAACCTCTTCCCAAACAACTGAGGTTGGTGGCAAAGAGGCAAAACAATTGTTTCTCACAAAAGCTCTGCAGCTGATGTCATATCAGTTATCAGAATAACTCGCCTGTCCCTTGAGTAGGGAAAAGCCCCTGGGAAATTAATTATTCAAGAAAACAACCCCCCCAAAAAAAGAAAAAAAACCCTGCACACAAAAAAAGAAAAAAGGCAAGGTTGGGGGCGGAAATAGGGGAAGGGAGGAGTGGAAGAAAAATCTAGGCTAACAGTCAAGATGAGCTAATTGCTTTCTGTCCTCTCAAGTTCAGTAAATAACGTGTATTTGGCTGAAGGGCTTGACACATGTACTTTAGAGTAATCTGTGGATCTTTACTTCCTTTCCTTATGGAATCACGAAATGGCTCAGGTTGAAGGGACTTTAGAGACTGTCTAGTTCCAACTGCCCTTCTGGTAGACCAGGTTGCTTAAAGCAAGCCCCATCCAGGCCTAGCCTTGAACACTTCCATAGAAGTGAAGTTATATAAAAGATTGGAGATTGGTGAGGTGTATATCTAAACTTACTTCTGTGCAGAGCAGCACTGCACCAGTGTACCATAGTTTTGCTTCCAAAGAGCAGGTAATACAATCTCAAGCCTTTCCTACACTCTTACACAGTCTAAATGTGCTGACTGGTGTAGTTGCATCAATGCAAACAAGGAGAATCTGCTTGAGACTTGTATGACTTGAATTTATTGAGATAGCAAGGGCATGTTTTCATGAGATAAATCAGGGTTTTTTTGACAATGCTGAGCTGCATGTTTGCAACAGCACTTACTGATGATGAAGCTTTCTCCAGCGTTACCAGTCCAAATGTTCTAAAATTATGAGATTGTTTTGAACTTCATGACTCTTTTCTCACAATTTTAGCATCTTTCCTTAATTTCCTTTTTGTTACAGAGCTTTCAGTGTTCCCATTTTCCAGTGCTCTCACACAATCACAAGGGAGGGCTGGAAACATATTTTTATTTAAAAACCAAAACACAGTGCTGAAACACACATAATAATCTAGCAACTAGGACTGCAAGAAAAATGCCAGCAGTTAAATACGGTCATCACATCTGGCAGCGTAGTACTCCAAGGCCTCACCTGGGTCTCTGTACCCCCCCTTAAGCGCCCTCTGAGAGACCTCGCATTCCAGTGCCTGTCTTTATTTTTGTCTTCAGATCCCCTCTCCAATTTGTGCATATCTCTGAGACACCCCACAACTTTGGCCACTTCCTGCTCCTTGGCATTGCAGTACTGAACAATCTTCCTTACACAGCTGCCCACCCTTTCCCACATCAACTCGTCCTTTCTGCCAGCCCTCTCTTTTCTTTTCCCTCCTTGTCATTATTTCCACGGTCTTTTTAATGGTTCTGGTCAGTGTTTTATTTGCTACAGGCTGTGCATATGTTGTTTTGTGAATGTGTTTATTCGAAATGTGTGGGGTGGTGTACCTGTGTGCATGTGAGCTGTGTTTGCATTTGTGTACCCATGCAGGTATTTACACAGCAGGCAGCAGAGGTACGGGAGCAGAAGCTACCATGGTAGTAGTCTGTGTAAGTGGCTTGAGAAGCTGAACTCTTTGTGGCTGTGATCTTGTCTGTATGGAGCATGTGTAGTCATGAGTACTTTTGTTGTGCAGCCAAAAAAAGGCTGCTATTGCTGTCTCTGCAGTAAGGTAAAGCAGGAGATGACAATAAATTTTTTACTGCTGGCTGGTGGAGGTGTTTAGGATGTGTTTTCTTTATATCTTCATCCGCCCCTAATTGAAGATGCTTTAAAATTGAATGACTAGCAGTCAAAACGTGTTTGCTTCAAGCTGAGAAGAAAAATGCTGGTGTCTCTGCTTCCAAACTGATTGCGCTTTGTACACAACTGACAGCCACAGTCACTTTGAGTGACTGATAAGTGGGAAGCTTTGCCACTTATCAAGGAATGCACGCTGAAAAGAAAGGACTGGAGCCGTTCAGATGCTTTGGCATGTTCAAAATAACATCTCACATCAGTCAGACTCAGAGTCACTAGGAGACATTTCAAAATAAACTTTATATCTATCTATCTATCTAAAGGCAAAGATTCAATTTAACAGACAAATCACTGTGTGGCATCGCATTGGCTCTGAAAATGAGAACATCATTATAAGGGTCACCAGTTGCAAAATGACTCAGCTGCATAATTTGAGAGCATTTATCGTAGGGTCTCACCTTCCAGAAAAAGAAATAAATCAAAAATTTATAACTGTATCATTCTGGCGATTTCTCTGAATTTGGGGGTTTTCATCTATGTTGGCCAAGTAATACTTGGTTTATGTAGCATGTGACATCCTGAAGGATTCCAAAGAGAATGAAACTCTTAAGCCAAATTTGGATATCATTTATTTCCTCTTCAGTATTATGGAATGTGTTTGGGATTGCCTGGCTTTAACTAAGCTCACAAAATGCTTTTTAAGGTTATGTCGTAGTTGGGCTTTGTAGTGATACATAGCATGAATAGAAGATGGAACTTTTTTTTTGGTACGTGTTTGTTGGTGATACTATTTAGTGATACTTACATTAGGAAATTCTGACCTGCAGGATCTGAGGTGTGAGTGTACATTTGCTTGACTGACTCTGTAATAACATCAGTAACAGCCAGTGTAGGGTTGGTTTGTTCCACTGGTAGTGGGAATATTTCAAGCTGCCTTAGCAAGCGTCGTGGGAGTTAACCTAGTAGAGTTCTCCCTACAAACATTGTGTAGAAATTCAAGCACACATACTCAGAGCTGAGATGGGGTGTGGGTCTTTGCCTAAAATAGGAGAACAAGGAGACAGAAGCAAGTAGTGTCCAAATTGGAATTTGGACGTGAGATGCATAATGTTAATCTGTGTCCACCAGTAGTCCTTCAAAAAAATGCTGCCAGGTTTGTACCTCTTATCCTGACATCACTGGGAGTGTTACTCTGTAAGGACCATTGTCTTTTGCTATGATTCTAAGCACTGCATCTGGGCATTAAATTGTGTCTAGCTTGTTCTAAAATATATTTTTTTTTGTAACCAAAGCATCTACATTTGAAGTGCAGGTTATATTTGGCATTGGCATTGCACAGTTGCCACCAGCACCCATACCTATATCAAGAGGGAGAACTTCGGGGATCATTTAATTTCTACTTTCAGTGACTTTCTTTTCTGAGTCATCTCTTGCCATCATAAGTGGTCACGACTTCATTTTGATGGCTTATTCAAATTGGACTA
The DNA here is from genome assembly GCA_025447955.1 of Psilopsiagon aurifrons. Lineage (NCBI taxonomy): Eukaryota > Metazoa > Chordata > Aves > Psittaciformes > Psittacidae > Psilopsiagon > Psilopsiagon aurifrons. Next base: position 27,670 of record JAOEHY010036151.1, read on the forward strand.
CTTCAAACTCTGCTGGAATAATGGCTGAAAATGATTCAGAGGGAAAAGTATGGTTCCACCTACTGAATTAACACCACTGTCTTCGCCACCTTGGATTTTCCTCAGACATCTGGCATCCAAAAGCTAATGACGCCTTACCCTGTGTAGTTTAGGATGCAAGATGAGCTCACCATTGGTAGTAGCATCATGCAAGAGGCAAAGTGAAACAGTTTCATTTTTGTTCTGTTGCTTACCTCTTTCTGAATTATATTGTGTAAATTAAAGTGGAGGTCAATTAATTGTGCTTGGTATTTGTAAGAAGAGTAAACAAAACAGTTTAATCCCTTGAAGGGTAATGATTAAAGGGGCAATGTGAGTTGAGCCTGACTTAAAAGTTTGGAGAAAGAAAGGAAAAGATACAGTTGTCTCTCGGACGTCTCTGATGAGCAAAGATGAACTGGAGAGTTGCAGATTTCAGGCCATCTGCCTTTATTTTTCATACTGTATGTAGTATGCATGTAAGTTCAACTTCCACATTCGAAAGTTGAATAAAATGTGTAATAAGAAAATAATTGCAAGGAACCATTTCAGATTTTTGTTCAAATTAGTTTAAGTATGCTTTGAAAAGCCTAAGAAATATACATCAGTTTCTTATATTTAGAAGGTTAACTTCCAAGATAAACATAATAAAGTTATAAAAACTAAAATGAAGACTTATATGAAAGGTAATAGTAACAATAAAATGGGACAAATTTAATTCACAGTACTTGGAGTTTATAATCATTTGACACAGCGAGGAAACTACTTTTTAAATGTTTATATTACAAAATAGTTTTTTCCGGTTTGAAAGACAACAGTGATTGTATTCAGCAAATTAAAGGTGAAACTTGGATAATTTCAACAAAATTGTTCATAAACCTCAGTTTTAAATGGATTTGGACAGAAATGATTAGGAGATTTCTATACTTTTGTACACCTGTACGCTTTTTTTCATACACTTTTGTATGCATAGTAGTAAATTAGTTAGGTAATGAAGTAAGGCATTTGAAAGTTACAAGTGACAGAATTAAGTCGAATAGGATTCTTTATTTTATTCCCTTGTATCTTTGTCATACATATTGAATTAAAAAATGATATCCTGGGGGAGCAGAATTATGTGATAATGTAATTGTAGACTGTACTCACGAGGGAAAATTAAAATGATGTTGACAGTCTTAATTCTGACATTCCCTAATGTTCGAGTCTTTGACGTTTTGTCCAAAGAGCATTATTTTATTTGTGTTTCTATGTGAATTTGATGACTATAAAAGCACATAATGCTGATATACCAACCACCTATAGTGTGTTGTGAGCACAGCTTGGACCTTGAAATGTCAGCATGGGAGAGGTGCCAAGCATCTCTGGAGTTACAGGAGAAATGCTCTGTTCTCCTGGGCCATTGGGATAAACAGTTTTCTGGATGTGTTGGATAGGAGCCTGTACCACGTAGCCCCTTTCTTTCAATATCTTATTTTCTTTCTTTCTCATTTCCTTTTTCTCCATTGGGATAGAAAAGACTTTTTTGCTATTGCTAACCTTCTTGGAAAGGGAGATAGGTTGCCTAAGTGTCTTTGTTGAATTTGGGTTGGCTGTGTTGAAACTGATCTTGACTCTTTCTTTTCAACACCCTCCATTTGCTCCTTCTTTTCTCCCTCACTGGGGTTGGGACCAGATTGACTGTAATCACAAGTTGCTACTAATCATTTCTTCCTTCCTAATTTACCACACTCTCTATGCTTTAGCAAGAAAACCAAGGCTGAAGGTACACAATGCAAAGCCACTGGTCTTTTAGTTAAGGGGTCTCTTGGCTTTGAGTATTTGATGGAAGCCTGTTTTAGCATTTGGCCCTTAAAATCTTCGTGTGACGTGAATATGTTTTCTTATCTTGCATGCTGCATGTAGAATCTTGTCTGCAGTTTAAGCATAACTGAGCTCCAGTGTGTCAGCAAGTGGAGCTGTTTTTATATACCGTGTGTAATGAGTTTTAAGTTCTTAAAATCCTTAAGAATCATGTACAGCTAAATTAAGCATCACTTCCAGTTTTTTTAACCCTGGAGTCTGAATCTGTAGACAGGGAATAAGTAAGCATGTATTGAACTGCTTGCTGATTGATTATGTTCTTATGTCATACGCAGAAGTAGGCCGCCTTACACACACATAAGCTCACATTTTGACACTGGGAATGCCCCAATTCAGATATCAATTGCAAACATTATTATTTTTTGGAACATATTTCTTTAATGTTACTGAAAGATTTTAGGAAGAAGGAATAGGGATGTTTTTCATGCGGGATCGCGGGTTCTGAATGCTTACCAAATTAGAGCTGAACTTAGATGTGGATTGTTCAAGGCTCTGTGAATTCTTCAGCTGCTGACAGTTCCTCTTCAGCTGAAATCGGGGCAAATAGAGAAAACCCTTACTTTAGATCTCAGTATTTCCCAGTGATGCAGACAGGCTGATGCATGCACTGGGAGTTGCAAAGTAAGCAGAAATAGACTCAAATTGCTTGAAATTAGACAACTTTAAGGAAATAAAACTTTCAAGCTTCTTTCTTTTCCCTTTCTGTAATTCTTCTGTTGGCTCTATAGCTATAAACACCCCTATAAAAATGGCCCTTGTTTTTACACAGAACCCAATTCTGACAGCAGGGTGTTTCCCGGGGTAGGATAGCTCCCCAGATACATGATGGATCCAGGAGTTTCTTTGCTGTTGCAGTAGGAAGCAAAATTGTGGAGAGCTCATATATTCTAGTTTATGCTCTGTATCTTGTATTTCTTCTTTACCTGAGCTGAAAGGCAGATTTGAAATGCTATTTTTCAAGATTTTCGTCTTTCTGTGTTGCAAGTTTCAGGGTGTTATTCAAGTCTACTTCCCTTGTATTATTTCTTATAGCACAGTTGAGAATTCCTGTCTTTTTGGTACAATCAGAATAAAGAAATTAAAACTGTAATCAATTTACACAGAATTCTGATTTCTATGTTAATATTCTCAATTATTGCAGGTGTTCTCATCCCCTCTGTGGATTTTTTGAAGTCACAAGTTTGCTTTCTGCATCTTTTGAGAGGATTGTTTGAGCTCTGTATCCTTTTAGCAGAAACTCTTACAAAGGCCCCATGGGAGGAAAATTGTCCATTGTGTTCATTTGAAAGCTGGCTATCTTTTTTCCTGGAGCTGGGCTCAAGCAAGTTTATTCTTCCACTCAGGGATATCTTAGGAGGTTCCTGTTCTTTCTGGTGCCTAGGAAGCAGAGCTCAGATACGTATATTGTATTTGTTGCCATCATATAATCTGTGCAACTTCCCTGCAAATATAAAGAATTATGCTTTTCCCAGCTGTTTATTTGATAGGATTCTAGCCCGTCATTTAGAGAAGACTGTGCTTCTCCAATTCACTCTGCTTGAACCATGGCCTCCTTTCTATACCTATTGTTTGGTTTGCCTTTTTTTGTTTTTGTTGCATGTAACAGGTGTTTCTTTCAGGCAGCCAAGGCAGCAAGACAAGGGCTTCCTTTATGGCAGATCTCTTGAGACTTTGATTAAACTCTTCTTTGTGATAAAAATGCCACTGCCTCTAAATGAATTGCACATGTAATCGCTATTTGCACAAATGCCCTCCATCCCTCTGCCCTCATTGCTGAAGTCTGTTTCTCTTCTGGTATGGATGTGTTTGCCTTTTCTCCTGTCTTTCATCCCAGAGCTGATTCACTTTTACCTTCCCAATACCATGCTCCCCCCAGAGCCTGGATGCAGCCATGGGAATGCTTTAAAAAGAGCAAACTGCTTCTGCAAAAAGAACTCCCTTTTTCCTATGTTTCCTGTTGCTGCCTCCACAAATACCATCGTCTGTTGGTTGGGAGAGCCTTCCTCAGAGTTTCTCGCCGTGAAACCGAAGGTTAGAAACTAGGCCCTTTTTCTGTATCTACTGGAGCATGTCTCAGTCCATTGGGTTATAGGTAGCACAGGTATTTTCCTAGCTTACATTTTTCTTTCACACAGTCATACCTGCTACTGAGTAGGACCCAATGCTATTAAGCTGCATTTCCTGGCTTAGGTATGGGAATATTTCAGGGAGGTCTGGTCAGTTGTGGCAAGAGCTTAGGTATGTTGTAAGTGAAAAAAGGTATGTGTGAATCAGCACCCCATGCTACCAAGTTACATTTAACATTCTTTCTAGTTTTTGTTTAGAATAGGGCTCTAGTGTGCTGCTCTTGACTCTCTAGAGGTCAAGACAGCCAGAGAAGCAATGCAAACCAAAGAGGGGTAAGAAGCTGGACTAAGATTTTGAGTGGTTAGTTGGCCCACACTGTTCAAGTATCCTAATGGAATATTGCTCACCTATAATGCATTATTTTCATGCTCTTCTCTTTATGCCAGGAGATTTATTGGTCAGAAGCCCTGGGGGTGAGCAGATACAAATACGCGTTAGTCAGAAGAGATGTAATGGATGTCCTGGGAGCTGTGCCAAACAATTAAGAATATAGGCATAATGATTTACAGGGTAAGCAAAACCTCAGAGAATGCTACATATGTAGAGGCTACCCTGTGAATCTCCAGAAGTCAAATAACTTACTTCATTTCAATCTACCAGAGATAATGCATATCTAGGGGATGAGTATGGATGAACTCTTGTTTTCAGTCTGAGACATACCCCCTTCTGATAATTTTCTGTTGCTTTGATCAGTTAGAGCTTCCCAAATGTCATCTGCAGTGCCTTTAAGATCCTCTCTATATAAAGTGTGTTTTTCCTCCTGGTGCAGACCAACCGGCAGTTACAGAGGCAGGGGTATCAGCACAGCTTAGACATGACACTAGCATTGCATCTATTTTAGTGCCTAACTTTGTGGCAGTGGCAGCATCTGTGGAAAATATGAAGATAACTGTCAGAAAGCGTGTTTGAAGGGCGTTTAATTTAGAAACGTTAACCCCCCCCAAGCTGACATTTGCTTTAGGATGCAGTAGTTAAGAGTGGAAGATGGTACTTTAATAAGGCTATATAATATGGTTTTCTAAATTGGTTCTTTCTGTTGAAGTGTGTTGTCTGTTTTTGTTAGTGTTCAGTTACCTAGTGCAGCAAAAATAGTTCATTACATTATTTGACTCAAAACCCATGAAGTCTTTTTTATTTTTAATTAGTACATCAGTGGCAGGGGCCTGAAATTCCTTTTTCCTAAGTAAAACATCCTAAAATCAGAACATGAGCATTTAGAGACACTTTGTGCTGAAATATATGGACAAGATACAGAAGAAACTAACATGATGTAACAATTTCCACAGGTTCCACACAGCTCCTTCTCTGTATTAATTTTCTTTATGTTCAAGGAACCTGAGACACTGTTTGAATACTTAAAAAAAAAAAAAAAAATAGACTGTTTTCAAACACCAGACTTTTCTGAAAGCAGCTCGCTCTTATGTTCTGGCATGCAAACTTCACTCATGGGCAGCTCTTCTTAGAATATGGGGGCATTTTCTAAGAGCCTTGCACCCATTTTTCCTTCAGGCATCATATCCCCATTCCTTTGGGAGGTATCCTTTTGTAGGAGGTTAAGCCTTCTTTCCACCAGAAGGGGACTTGAGGAGGCTTCCTTGGAAGCCTGTCATTGGTGTTCTTAGATTTTCCAAGACAGTGATGCTTCCTGAGACATATATGAAGCTCACCTGCCCAGAAAGATTGCTACTCAACAATCTGCTTTAAGACGGCTTTGCATGCAAAAGACTGATTTTCTTCGTTTTGGGACTATCACTCAATGGAAATGTCAGAAATATGGGAGGATAAATACCGAGTTACATTAAAAAGAGAAAAAAAAGCACTCTGAAATTATCTCCTGGCTCCATGTTTTTTGAGGTTTTGCATTAGCAGGGACGAAGTCACGGTGTGTTGACACAGTCTAATGTGCAATGACATAATACCTGGAATATGGAGACAGCAAGAGGCACAAAATCAAACTTATCTGAGTTTTCACAGGAAAAGAAGGGATTAAACTTTGCTGGCTAAAATACGGATTTTTATTTTTTCAATAAAAAACTATCCTAGTTCGATTGAGATAAACCTACTCAGATCTAATTCTATCCAGTCCCTGGGAAAAGTGGGCCTTAAGATGTTGAGCCTATTTGCCCAATCCCTTTTTTTAGAAATAAAGATTAGGGTAGGAAGTTTGGTCCTTATCTCTAAGGTTCTTACTGCTTCAGAAGGAAACTGAAATACTTACATGAAGGACACTTTCTTGAACTCGTGATTTGTCTTTACTCAGGTTATTTCAGAAAGCCTTGGCAATGTAGATTTCCCACAATGCTTGGCTATTTTTGTTTCACATATCTTAGAGAAACTATGATAAATTGTTGTTACTGCCTATTAAGTAGTAGAAAGAGATGTCAAAATACTCTTGTGACTTAAAATTCAGATGTTACTCTATGTGCTTGAAAACTTTGATCTAGAAGCATCATCCCACATTTCATAACTGTCAGGTGTGATTCTTCTCTGCCTTTTTGTCCCTTGTGTTTACTTGCAGCTCTACAAAATAGTATTCGATCACTAAGTTTTCTAAGTTTTACTTCCATTTCACAGTCTGTTTGCATGGATATTACTGTATGATCCAGATCTTATGCAGCACTGGCATAACAGGATCTTGGAATCTTTTTGGGTTTTTTTAAATTTGTTTTATTTATTTTTTAAGTATCCTGTTTTTCAGACCAGGGGAATTCAGGACAGAGGGGAAGCAGCTTGCACATTGTTAGACTGTAGCTCATTGCCAGCACCAGGAACAGACCCCAGATTGTCAGTCCTGTCCCATTGGGCCACGATATAAAATGTGAACTGAAGTGCAGAGTGATCAGAGATTCAGTCCTTCTAGGTTTGTATCTTCTACCTCTATCTTTACTGTTTTTCTACAGAATTTCCCTGACTGTAGTGGTTGTGCAGGGAGAATGAGGCAGGGAAATATGCAGAAAACAATCCCTTTTAAAGTCAGATTTGTGTTGGTGCCATTCCACTGAATCACATTAGTAGAGTTTAATGCAGAAAGTCTGATCCAATGCATCAGTAAAATGTTAATGAATACGTGGTAAAAAGTTTGTGAGGGTAAATTTCTCTCCTCATCAACATGAGAAAACCTTTTTATTTGCATTTTTAATATTTTCTGTGTTTAAATTTTTCTAGATCCATTCATCGTAACAAAGCCAAGACTGTCAGCATATACATTTCTTTTTCAAGCATCCCCTGATTCCGTGAAAACTGCCTAAACAAACCAGAGTGTAAGGCACTTACCAGTCATTATGCATGAGCCCTCTCCTCACCTTGACCACTGTTGGGTTTTTATTCCATTCTGGCTCTGCTAAGCTGTGCTAAATGTCAGTGGGATGTCTGTCCCTGTGTTTTTTGTCCTGGATTGATCTGCTCCCACTCAGAGTGGTTCATTCACTGACTTTGCTTTGTTTTCAGTTTCGGGATACTTAACTGGCTTTCATGCCAGTCTCAGGGCTCTGGTTACCTAAGGCTGGCTTGTCCTATTTAGCAGGCACAAATGGCTGTGCCTCAGGCCTGCTTTTCTCTCCTCTCTCCTTCTTCTGTTTTTCATTTAATGGCTTGCTAATAATGAAACCACAAAGGCAACAGTAGGGGCGGCATAAACACATGCTCACCTAATGGCGAGTTGCTGATGTTTTAGAATTAAAAAAACAAAACAGGATTATTATGATAATAAAAGCCAGGACAGGTGCTGGGCACTTTGTTTATTCACTGATTAAAACAGTCACAGCGTGGCATCTTTTCATATAATAAACTAAAGAGGGAGGCAGATTATTGCATTGCCAAGGCTTTGAGTATACCTTAACAGAAAATATTTGAGGACCATCTAATTTTAAAGGTCACGGTGTATTGCTGCATGCCAGAAATATACCTGTTTTATAGGATGGTGGGCGAGAAGTCAGATACACAAAACAGTAAGTCAGCTGCCAGAGCATTCATTTCCTTCTAGTTTGGTGTAGTCCTTTGCCAAGACCCCAAGAAACAAGAGGGGGGACTGTCTAAATCTGCGCTTCTGCCACTGAATAGGATGTCAAGTAGTGGGGGCAAGACATATGTTGCCCTTCTTGTTTCTCCTATCTTCTGTTATGCGACTCTGAGCTTTTATCCTTTCTTAAACCAATATTGAGGTGTTTTGGATTGAGTTTTATAAATCCTTAATCCTGTTCATCCTCCTCTGAGCATATTGTGCTTTTATTTTTTAAAGTGTTTTCCTAGGTTTGTGTTCTTCTTTTTCTAATAAATCACTTAGCTCATATCTGGTAGAATTCTATTTTGTGGAAATAGGATTCCCCTCATTTTCTGTCCTTAAGGCTCTTTACCCTTGCATAAAGTTTTGTCATAGCAGAAAGTTTGCTATATTGGGAGTTCTGTCTTTACGCTTGTATGTGTGTATCATACAAATTCCCTGCATTTTGTAATTAACAATTTCTTCTGGTGCCTGATGCTCTACATCTGCAAATGCAGTATGGAGATACTTTTTTCTTTGTCAGGCTGCTTCAGGCTAAACGTTTAGACTGGCACTCTGAGTTAATTAAACACCTATTTGAAGTTAGGCTGTACAATGGCAAATAAAATAGTTGTTCCAGACTTGTGGAATGGTTATTGAGGTTGACACAATACTTTCCTCATTGTCCCTTTCTAGTTTTCAAACTCTCTACCTGCTCCATGTGCTGCTTTTCTAGACAGGGACACAGCATCGGACAGACCAGAAACTACCTTTAGTAAAGGATGCTAGCTGGTATTTCAGAAGATATATGTGCAGAAACAATATTGACAGCCCTTGTTAAAGTTCTAAATTATGAAAGTGAAAGAAACATACCCTTTTTTAAGACAACCAAATACAGCTAAAAACACTGATCAGAAAGGCAGCCATAGATGCAGGTAAACCTGTTAACTGTAACTGTTAACTCTCTGGAATGAAAGAATATCATGGGCTCTGCCTTTTTTCCCCATTTGTTTCCATTTTCCACAGTTTTTCTAATCTCCTGCATCCATGGGAGATAGATGTTCATAGGGTAGGAAGCCCTTTTCCAAAGACAGCTGTGCCTTGCTTGCTACTTTTAGAAGTATTGAGTTATGAGGAGGAATACCTTTCACTGAATTTGTGCGGGAAATGAAGGATTCAGTATCTGTTTTAAAACGGGGCAATAAACAGATTAAGGCAGTGAAACTTTCAGAACTGATAAAAATTTTCATTTGATCTTTTTTTCCTTTTATTTAGTGAAAGACCAGGATCTTTTCCCATAAGTATCTTATGTACAAAGTCTTAGAAAGCAGGGAATCGTTAGAGCACCCATTAAAAGCAGTAATAAAATCCTTTGTCTTTAGCAGGCATTATTTTGGGAGGGTAAATTTCAGTTAGACAAGCCTTTGGGTGTTTCTTAAAGGTTATTAAAGGTCTCTAATATCCTTTGAATGCTCTGCCTTCTCCTCAATATACACATACTGGCAGACATGCCTTTCTGGAGTTCACTTAAGTTACTTTTCATAGTACACTGATTTTACTTAACATCCTCATATGCTGTGAGAGGGATGAAAGTGCTCTTGGGCTTCAGAGGAAAAACAGGATGAGGATTAATTTCTTGTTCAGTTGGTGTCAGAAGCAGCTAGGCATATGAAAGTAGTTGGGATCTTCTTAGACTGCCTCCTTTTTGATTTTAGAGGAGGCTTAGATGTTTACTGAAATTTCCAGCCTTTCGAGATTCACTCATGGGTGCTTTATTCATAGCAGCCCCTGAAAAAAGTAAATGTCACCAACATAATGTGTTGGGTTTTTTTTCAGCTGGTCTGACATCTCTATACTGAATATTTTGTTTGTGTGTACGTGTAAGTCAGCACTGACAATTCAACAAACCACTAGGAGAGAAGTGGGTTTCATTGTAATAATTTTCAGAGTGTTTCAGGTGTGGTTTTGTTTGTGTTTTTTCCTTAGACTGTAGCGTAATAAAACTATAGTTGGTTTTGTTCACATCTTTCTTGGATATGATAGTGCTGCTGAATGCCTTCTTGCAGCATTTGTTTCCGCTGCAGAGGACTGAAAGAGGTGTGAATGATCTGAAGAAGGCAAAACCAGTGGAAGGGCCAGTGCTGTAACTTCTTTATCCACTGAACTCTGCAGGGAAAGTGTCTTCTTTTTGTGCTACTGTTACTGCTGCTATATGATGCAGTTCAGCTGGTTATTTGTACTGCTGAAGACAAGGTTTCAAGCCAGCTCTCCCAAGCAGTTCTTAGAAATATGGGAGAGCAGGCTTTAAGTTAATGAATACAAACTTGGATTTGAGTTTTGTGTAAGTGCTTGCAGGTACACCTCCAAAGCCAATAAACCTCAGAATTGGCAAGAGAACCCAGTGATTTTCGAGTGGTGTGTGTGCACATAAACACAATCTGCAAAGATTATTTTTAACTTCTAAAAACTATTTTTAACATCCCAGGACATCGCTGGCCGTAAGCATTCTCATTATTCATATGGGAAGGTGAAGTTTGAAGCGGTTAGTCCTTGTGTTTTAGTTAAAATGTAGAAATCTAATTCTTACAGCTAAGCAAGAGAAGACCACATCTTTCCTTTTTGTCAAGCAGTATGATCATACCATGATGCTATGGGGTATAAGTATTAGAAAGCATAAGCAGCAAAAGCAAAGCAAAGTCCTTCTCTTAGTTACATGATTGCTTTTCAATGGCATTGTAAGAAATTGATATATCTTCCCTTTCTTCCATATGTAGGATGGTTCAGATGTTCTTTAATGTTACAGTAATCCTATGCATGCCCAAGATACTGTTTGCATCACATTATATCCTTTATAGAAACTCAGATGTTCTGAACTATTAATTACTCAAAGAGATTTTGATTTAAGCCAATAGGATTGTGTACTGGATAAGATACCAGTTTAGTCCTGTCCTCACTCTATAATCAAAGTATGTATGGTACAGAGTTTGGATGTTGACCTGTGTGCTTTATCAAATTTAAATGGACTGTCAATTTGCTGTCAAGCTTCAATATAGGGCACCAGTCTGGAATACCAGATATTTCTTCCTGGCCCAGATGTAAGAAAGGTGGTAAATAAGTTGTGATTCAAGTGCTTTAATCTCTAGCTAGAGGAGACATCAATCTTGGACAGAAACCCTAACATCAAATGAACTTACCAGCTGTTTTCTCAAAGCTTCTTTGCTTTCTCTATTCTTTATTATTAGTAGCAGCATCATCTTCCTCCCTATCAAGCAGTTTCATATTGCAAGAAATCATTCTGACTCTTTCTTCCATTGTCTCTTGTCCCAGATCTTCTTGATCATTTTGGTATCACATTTCAAATCCAACTTTTTCTTTTCTTCTGCCTAAAACTTAACCGTGTCTTTATCAATCTTACAATTTGATTGCTCAGTCTTCTGTTGTCATTACATTTTTGTTGCTTCCCTGGCAGGACTTACCATCATCCCTTCACTTCTGTTGATGCTATTGGACCCAGCTCCTTCCTTCAGCCTAGGCGTTAGCTCCTTGTTTTCCATAACATGAAACTAAAGTTTGGTGTTGTTTTTCCAAGGTTATTCACAGATCTGTCACTCGTATTTTTTTCTCTTATAGTTTATTCTGATCCTGATCTGTTCTATTGGTGAAAGTCTTCTCATTATTTTATTTGTCCACTTTCCTATCCTTCTTATGCATTATTCCAAAGTGCCCCAAATATGTAGAGTTCAGAGGATCTGAACCAACCTCTCCAGAATGGTTCAAGTCTTCGTGTTGCCCAAATTATTCGTCATATTTTAATACTGCCGTTACCTGCAGTCAGTTAGAAAATCCATGAAATCTAGGCTGGAGCTAAGCACAGCAGCCTATGTAATGTTGATAGACATTTACTCCTTTGTACCTTATAATGTTTCACACTTGTGGTATCTTGTCTTAAAAATAGATATAAGAATGTGCAGGACACTCTTTGATCATACACAGTCAGATGTTGGACCTCTGGAGTCCTTTGAACTTTCTCACAATATAACTAAGAAATGATGACAGTAATAGAAAGATTCACCTAACTTTACTTACTTCCCTGAATTCACCTGGATTCTGAGAGTTATTGATTTTGTGTGACACAGCTTTGTGTTGAAGAGCCTTGGCTGATATGGGGCATCAGTGTGATCACGATAGTCATCTCCCACCAATTACTTGCTACTGTATTGCATGAAGCCCTAAGGTTTTTCCTTCTGAATAGATAATGATACAAACGAACTCTAGCTACTCATGGATCATTCTGTCCGTGTCAAGGCTCTTGACATTATTTAGGTTCAGGATTACCGTGAAATATGTACTCAAATTTGGTTTTGCAGCATCAGTTTCTTTCTGCTTCCTACTGTCTGCTCACTAGACTTGTAAGTTACTGCTAATGCCTGGTCTCAGGATGCTGAAGAGCAAAGGAAGCTTCCTTTATCAGAAAAGATGTAAGTAAATTTGCACTTTTTTGTCTCACTCCCATTCAGTATGGGCCTCATTGAAAGTGCACTTTGAATTGCAGTCTGTATCATGCACAGCATTCATTCCCCTTATGCCACAGAAAGCAAATAGTGGCAAAAGGCAAGCTGTAATAAAATGAAAAAGCACCTGATGTTATCTGTTCCCTCTTGGGAACTCCTGCAGCTTTCAGTACATTTGTGTGCAGCTGAGTAGAAGAAAGGTAGCAGTGGGATTATTAGTGAAGAGAGCAGCTTAGGAGAGACATGAAAAGGAGACCAGTTCTTATTCTGATTCCCTTTTTTCCCATGCAGTTAAAAAGAGAGAATAGTTTAAACATGCTTCTGTCAAGCTCCTTTCATTGGTCTCTTTCTCAGCAAAGTTACTAGTGGTTTCATTCACAAGATGATCTTGAAGGTTGTTTCACTGTCACTGGGATATAGTTAAAGTGTTTTGTAAAGGGTACCACTCAAGTGTAAAGATGCCTGGTAGGAAAAATAAGGCCCTTGCAGAAAAAGAGCAGCAGTCCATCAGATCTTGCTTTTTCAAACCAGGCAGGTTCCCCCATGGTAAGATTAATTACAGTCAGGTTGGAAGACAGCCTTGCTATGTTTTTTTCTCCGAACATTAGAAAAGATAAAGGGGGTGATTAGTGTGCACAAAGCCTCTGATCAAACCAGCATTGAGGTTTGTGACAGGAGGTTCAAACACTTTATGGATCACTGGTGCTGACAGGTAGATCACACAAGCCTTAAACAGATGTTTAGTGAGAAGATGAATGTGTGAGATCTCAAACATGCAGGGCTCCTTTGCCTGGCCATAATAGGCTGTGAAGCATTAAAAAAAACCCCTTGTTTTGGTTTTGTTTTATTTTGTTTTGGTTTTTTTTGTATATGCCCCACTAAAAAGCGAAAAAGGAAACTACTAACAAGCTTGCATGAAATTTTGGATTTTTTTTGTTTGTTTTTAATTGAAATTAAATATGGCCAGGTCCTTAAAGTTGTTAAACTTTTTCTTCAGGAAATGAAGGCTATTCTTTTGGGATGCATGACCACAATTTGCCCTCTCTATAAAACTGTTGCTGTGAGCCAATGAGTGTACGTGCTCTAACGAGGTGCATATGAAATGCGCAATTGGAACAGAGATATGTTCAAATTAAATTACAAAGGTCTTTGTATCAGGGAGCTTCAGAGACAGGGTGCTTTTTTGTGGGATATGTGTACTCTGTAAGATACACTACATCAGCATGATGACTTGAAAATACAGTAATTATGTAAGGCTTTTTGAGCGAACTGTTTACTAGACTTCATTGAAACATTTTGAGTTGTTGATATGAAGGGAGGAAAATACTGCATCAGTGCCATTTATTATGAGAATTCAGAAGTTCTGGGCATGGTTTTTAGTACCTTCTCAAGAGAAATTGTATTTGGCCTTGCACTTCGTAGTCACAGAATCCTTTAATTCTGAGGTGAAGATGTCCTGTGTGGGGGACAAGTGGTGACCCTCCCTATCTAGCAATATATTAAGACCTTGGCAGAATGTCTGATGGATGTCAGACACCTGGAGGGATCTATTCAATTTAGAAATGGGCTCAAGCCAATAAATTCTGAACCCAGACTCAGATTTGAACACTCTGGAGTTCAAGGATATTTTTGATAAAGGGTTTAAGCCATTCCATATAAATAATCAAATTACAGACTTTGGTCTGGGGTTGGATTGCAAGCACCTTAAGATCCAAGAGTATCCTTTAGGGCTTGATTTAGTTGGTCTGGAAAGCCCTGGTCCTGGGTTCGAAATCTTTGCCGTCAACCTTGAAAGCAGTTGGTTCTTAAGTGTTGTGGGTTTTTTTTCTTATCCTCCCCCCCATGCTGTTTTTTAGTTCTTTTTAAAGAAATGCAAAAGAAAAGGTGTTTGTAAGCAACTTACCAAATTATTTTTTGCCATCCATGAGTGTAGGGGCTGCCTGTTTGAGTGTTTCCAAGAAAGTATTGTTCTTATGTGACAACAGGTCAGAAAGACTCTGCATTAATTACACTAACATATGGTTATTAACAGATTCTAGCTCAGGGAGCAATACTTTACAATGTTATCTTCCACATAGTCAGATGTTAGCCATATTGTCAGTGCTGGCAGCTATTGTTTCACTCATTTACTTCACAGAGCTAATTACTCCCTAATAATAACTTTACCTTGGAGTTTTTCACTTGCTTGTGCCAGCAAACCTGTTCACACTACATATGCTAATTATTGGCACTTATTCATTATGTTAAGATAGCTTTAAGTTCAAGCTGTGCAGCCTGGCTTTCGGTATGGAGCCAGCTGGCTGCAAAGTTCCACCTTTTTTTTTTCCCTTTTTTTTTTCCTTTTTTTTTCTTTTTTTCTTTCTTTTTTTTTTTTTTTATACTAAAGTCATTAAAAGTTTTATTATGGGCCTGTCTTGTTCTCTTTACAAGATTCACTCTTTCAGCAATTCAGATGCATACTTGGTTACTCATGGACAACTGCAATTTTATAAGGAGTTCCTGTTTTTCTTAAAATATTTCTATTTCTCAGAGCTTCAGTGAGATCTTTTCTGATAAGTGGATCATAAATTCATTTGTAATTTGAACTATAAGGCCATTTACCGAAAGGGATTTTAATAGTCCTCCTTACCCCACGCGGTTCTAGCTCCTTGCCTCTTTCTTCGCTCTTACTTTTCCACTGGGAGTCCCAAGGCTTTTTCACTGCCTGATGAGGGATGGTCGCTGTTGATTTTGTTTCTCTGTGCTTTCAATGTCTAAGGGCCTAAACCTTCAATGAGCTTTGTATGGATGGATTCACTGATTTGTCCTGGGCTCAACATAAGTACAGCAAATCAGATCATTTAGATTTGCAGCCTGAAACACACATATTTCATGGGATTTGGTCTATTACATCTTTCCAGAATTGTCAGTGATCCTTTTTCACACTCTGGAATAGTGCATATTCTCATAAAACCCAGAGAAATGTGTTGTCTTCTAAAGATAAAATTCTCTCCCTGATTTGCATGAAGAATTTTGTGACTACCAACTGAACATCTACACGGGAATCAAAGACAAATGATGTCTGATCCTCATTAATGCTGTATATGCAGTATGGGATGTTACAGAGCTGTCTGTTTCAAGTGTGACTCTTAAGAGTCCTGTGGCAGATCATTGTCTAGTGTAAATCAGCATAAGTGCTTTTCCACTATCTGGTAAACTGGTCTGACATTCTGTGGAGCTCTTAAAGAAACAATTTTTATTCAAGATAAGGTGAACATATGTGAAATCCCATTCATTTTTATCAGTAGAAAGAGGAGACTGAAATCTTCCAAGAATTCAGTCCGTATTGAAAAAAATAAAAAATCTGTTTCTGGCTCCTCATGATCTAAAAGCTTTGAATTCCATGAAATTTTGAGCTACTCTGACATTACAAATGCAAGTTTTATTTTAAGTTGTAATCTAGCTAACTTTATTAGAAAAAAATATGTGCAGAAAACTGCTGTTTGGCCATCTCATCATCTTGCTGTGCATATTACGTACATTAGGATTTATCTCCATGCTAGTTGTCATATCGAAGAGGACATGGATGAGTTAATTAAGGTTATTTCATAATTGGGAAAGACTAAATCTTTTCTCTCCTCTGCATGTGTACTTCTTCCAATGTCAGTATGAGCTGTTTTTTATTTACCTCAGTCCAGAATTTGGCCATAAAATAGGGGAGAAAAAGCAGGACACCTGAAACTGAAAGAAAAGATTTACTTGAAATAAAAGTTTCCTTTGGCATCCTGGTTTGCTGTGTCAGAGCATTAGATTGGATTGCTTCCTGTGTTGCTGCAGTTCTAATTCAGTGCAACTCCAGTGATATCAATGAACAGTTTGAATACAATTCTTAGTAAATCTGATGTAAACAGACCTTTAGTTGATCCATAATACATGGTCATTACAGATTTTTTAACTTTCGGTATTTCTTGGGCTAAAAAATCAGAGCATTGTTTAGTAAAAATACTGTAATTGTGACTGTATATCATGATGTCCAGTCCATATTATACAGAGGTCAGGGCTTGGGGGAGTCAGGGAGGAGTTTATGCTATCCTGAAGTGATTTGGAGCCGTGGAGATAAGTGGCACATGAAAGGTGGGAGAGAAAAAACTCCTAATTCTGCCCTGGCACACAGTTCATGCAGTCAGTGGCTGTGTTACATGAGTAAAGCATGTAGAGTAAATCTGACAGTGGTTTCCTAGGTCAAAGGTTGGTTTTCAATTGGAAAGAAACTCTGTATGATGTCTAAAAGCTTATTCTCAGCAGCAGCCCTGGAACTGACTGGTGCACCATCCAATGAAATTCCAGCTCACTTAAAACGAGGGGGAGTGGGGGATGTTGTAGTTACTAAACAGAACATATTGAAATGAAAGACACTCTTAATATGTTTAGAAAAGGTTGGAACCAAAACCTTCAGACTGTGGTACAGTATTCTTGGGAGCTGACCTTCACCTGTTTTTATGAAAGACTAAGCATAATACCAGATCTGAATTCATTGTAGAGATTGGATTGAGACTTGATCTTTATAGTTTAGAGCTATATTAAGGGAGCTTGGTATCACTACTCAGACACTATGCAGTTTCTACCTTGATGTCCTTCTACTTTCTGGGTAGACTTAAAACATCATCAAAATACCTGTACCACCTAGCAACAAATTATTTTTTATCCAAGGAATTAAAGCGTGGCTGAAGAACCTGTTCTGAGAAGCCCTTTCAGTATTACAGAGTGTTTCATTTCATTCAGGCTTTCCATTGTTTTTAAGAGCAATGGAAAGGTTAACCTGGAGAGGCTGTGTAGGTGGTTACATTGATCTTCAAGTTAGTTTTCCAGGATTTGGCATGTATGTCGGAGCAGGTAAATGAAAATAGAGGAAAGTCAATCATTCTGGCTCTTGCTTCCTGACTGCTCCTTCTATGTGCCTAAATTGACATTTACGTTTCAACACCCTTCCCATAACTACTTGTTATGAAGTTTGACAACTAGTTATTGAATATAGTGGAAGTGAGAGTAAATGGGGATTTCTGGAGGTAATGCTAGTATTGGTGTCCATCTGACCAGTGAGTGTAATCAAAAAGAGGAAGTTTGCTGGTTATTTTATCAGGGTTTTATTATGTCTGGTGAAATGAGGGCTGTGCCAGAGGTGATTAGGACAGACAAGAAAAAAAACCAGTAGCAACTAAGAAAAGATATCCAGCAAAAATGCTGTGGCAAAACCTTGAAGAACTTGTTTATATCTTTAATGATGTTTCCTTAAGGAAAACTGTGAGAGAACACTTTTTTTTTTTTTTTTCTTTTTTAATAAATGCTTGGTTCCTCCTCGGATATTTGGCACTCCTTAAAATCTGCTGGAGCCTGACGGACTATTCTGATGTTCTTAATACACCTGAGAGTTACTTCCCAAACATGCCTTTCCTTATGCTAGATCTTGCCAAGATCTTTTGGATAAACCTCATTTGAAGTTTCTAGGACACAGCAATGTGGCATGAAGGAGCCCCAGAACAACTTTCAAAATACAATTAGCACCTATTTCTAAATCCCCTATCACAAAGAGATCTTGGCCAAATCACCTGTAACTCAGCTGAAAGTATGTTTTTTTGATAGCTGACCACCTGTAAAGACTTTGGAGAATAAATGACCTCTCATGAGATGGGGGGAACTAATCAAAAAGTATCTAATCTAGGTATTTATCTGTGCTTTGAACCATGTACTTTGAATTCTTGGGTTTACAACAAAAAGCCAATCTTAGTTTTAACTATGGACATAATGCATGTGGGAGAGCAGTAAATAAGTACTGGACTGATGCAGTAGGCAGGGTCTGTCGACTTGTTTAGAAGAGGTATGCTACTAACCACTTGTGCATTATGCTTGATATCTTCAACTAATAGCAGCGCAACCTTTATGATACCTTATACTGTAATATATTTTATGAAAGCAGCATATTTTTCAAAAACTGTTTAAATACTTTTTGGAACATTTTAGAAGAATTATTGTTATACATTTTTGAGCCACTCTACCTATAAAACTGCTTCATTCTGTAGATCAGATAAGCACACAAAACGCACCTGAAGTTTCTCTTCCATAAATATTCCATAAATTTGAGTCTAATATGGTGAACTGATTCAAGGCTATGTGCAGGTGTTGTGGAACATATTAGAAAACTGAGTCCTCCACTTCTGTTCATAAAACCCCTTTCATTTTAATCCTCATCAGTTACAAAATAGAGAAGTTCAGAAGTCCCTCAGGCTTAGAACTGAGTGAGGGTGACATGGCAGCTCAGTAATATCATGTAAAGAGCTGGGAAGGAAAGCGTATGTGTCTGACAATTGGCTGCAGAAAAAATATACTTCTGAGAGACTGAGGGTTATACAATTCTGTCCCTGTTCAGACAGGAGAGTGTGTGCTGTGCAAGTGAAACTGTCAGAGGTGTGTGATAAATACTGTTTGCATTCTGTTTTAAATTTTCCCTTGGGTATCACTATCTCTTGTATGGTGCATGCCTATATGCTTGCATATGCGTGTGGACTCCTGTGTGTGGGGCATCTGTTTCGTGGGTACTGTGTGTATAAATATATGTGTAAATATCAGTACATGTGCACATACACACACATTTACATTTTGAAATAAATACCAGAAATGAGATTTATAGATAGCTTTCCTCATTTGCTTGTGTGCTGTGTGAGACGTGTGCACACACATCTACTGGAAAAAATGTGTGTTTGTAGTTCTGTACGGGCACAGATGATGAGTGTGTGTATATACAGGCGCAGACATACATTCACATTGTAATGCATTAGGCGCACTTAGATATGTAGGACTTACCATTGACTTTAATTAGAGTATCAGCAAAGACTCCTTATAAAAATAGTTAATTTAGAGTTACTCTTGCATTTCTCGTCTGAAGTGAGATATAATGAACTTAATCCACTGTTTGAGTCTGAGGAAAGCTAAGTCCCTCAAAAATCAAGGTACTCACCTAGATTGGCCTGTGGGTGTACTCTGTTGGTCCCTCCCTGATAGTCAATTGCATCAAGCCATGACGGACACTGTCAGATCATTCTGTGAATGTGCTGTTCCCGGAGAGAGCCATATCGCTGCAGCTCTTGAAAAAGGCTTCTAAGCAAAACATAGACATTGCGGCGCTTCTTATATTAAAATAAAGGTATCAAAACTATTTGATTAACTGAAGATGCATCTTCATGATTGCTTAATGACATGGTGGGAGTTTGAAGCTTGTCATTAATATTGTCATTTGTCTAAAAAATATCTTTTAAGTGCTGCTTGGCACTGAGGTGACAGCTCCACATTATCGCCTGAGCCTGGGTCTGTCTCAATGTATTGTTAAATTTGGTGCATCAGGACATTCTGCAGTGCAGCCCTAGGGGACCCTACGAAAGGCATTTGCAGGCAGAAACTTGAAATAAGCACAGCCTCAGCATGATTGTAGCCAAACAGTTCCACAGGAGGAGTGTCTGTGTGTGGAGTCTGAGCGTCCAGCTGTTCGGAGGAGGATTATGAGGGCTTTAATAGAGAGCACAGATGGAATCAGTACTATTGTCCAGAGTATTCTGGGGCAGAGGCTAAAGTGTGAAGGATGATCAGTGGAGAGCTGATTGGAAAGGAAAAGAAAAAAAAAGAAGAAAGAAACATGAGGAAAAAATAAAAACCCCTTGTTCTCTAAAAAGCAAAGAAATAGATGCTGTCCAGTGGTGAGGGTGCAGAGGAAATAGTTCCCAAAGCTTGCTTTCATGGTTAGCAGGCATTGTAAAGATGGCACAGGTCATGTGTTGTATGCAGCTGTTTAGAGGTTCTTACAGAACTGTTAGAGACTTAGCAAGACCCATTATTCAAGGCACTAAGGCAGTTTTACTGGATATGGACTACTGCAATTGTATAAGCTCTCCATTGTGTGAGTACTAATTTAGAGCGCTACCGTAAGCCAGCCATACAATCCATGCTTCCATGAATGAATGAATCATCTTGATGAAAAGGCTTGGAGCACACAGCTCTGACTTTTAGTCTTAAAGGGACCTGATGTGTTCAGAATGGATCCCATTTTAATGAACAAATGTGCTGGCAAAATATTTTGAGTTCGAACTGTTAAAATAATCCTTTTCTTTTTGGAGAAAGGTATTGTACCCAAAGACTTTAGATGGGTTTTCATTTGCCTTACCACATGTTAGACATATTTGTAGTTACTGATTTGTTACGGGATGTTAAAGTGTTACTAATGTGCTTGTATAAACATAACAGGTCTCAAGGCCACTCTGTAAGCCAGCAATTTATGTCCTAAATCATTCCTTTAGGTGCCAAGGAGCCCCATGATTGTTTTATTCAAAACCATTTGGCTGCAGGAATGCAGCTGGTTTTCATTAATGATGTCCATGCACATATACAAGCAATGTGGTGTTGTATAGCACTGCTGTCTTTATTTCCTTGTCTGAAGAGAATACAAGAACAGTGTTAGGACCTCTAGTGTAGTTGCAACATTGTTTGGTGAAGTCATTTTCTGTCGAATTCTTACCTGGATGGCTTAGGGTCACATAAAAAAAAAAAAAAAAAAAAAAAGAGAGAAAAAGAGGATTTACTCTCTAATAGCAGGACTTAGCCTTTGGAAACACCTAAATTGAGGTATCCAAGAGCGCTTACAAGACAATATGCACATCCTGTCCTGCCATCATTTAGACAGACCCCCCCTTAAGAGTCTTGGTTCAAATATGAGATCTGAAGCTTTGGGAGTATCTAAGCATCCATAGCACCTGCTGATGTGGTCTGACAGTTTTCTGTATTTCTCCTTCTGTTCATGCCCGGAAACTGCTCTGGTCTGAACACCTAAGTGCTTAGCTTCTGCCTAAGGGTCATCACAATTCAGAAACAAGGCTGAGCAACATTGACATCACCTAAAAGGCAACCACCAGCCATGGTGCACAAAGCACAGTGAGGATTGTAAAATATAGCTGCTTACTTTCCAGTATGCAGCAGTTAAAGAAGGGATAGTCCTCCCTTTTTCTTTTATGTGCAGTAACCTGGTGGCAGCTTAACAGTTGCCTAAGAAATGGAAGGAACTGGATTGGGGCTTCTGTTTCCTTAATGCAAATCACATTATGTCTCCTGCGTCTCAGGAGAGACAAGGCGTGTCTCCACATCTGCTGAAACTGGGCTTCAAGCAAAAAGAGGCATACTATTCATTTCATAAGTGGAGCAAAAGAAGAAGTGTCATTACTCAGTGTCTGGACGATGACATTTGAGCTTGTGTTCTGCTCCACTGATGCCTTGTGGTTTGTTTTTTTAATTAAAGCTATTTTTTTAAATTAAGTGATTTCTGCCAAGTACCACTGAGGTCAATTTGTATTGACTTCAGCAGAGCAAGGACTCAACACAAAGTTCCTACAGGTCAAATTTTGCCCTCAGGAAAATACTGATTAATACTAAGTCCCTTTTCTGAGCTAAATACTGCTTAAAAGCTAAAGGCATTTTAAACTCCCCAAATATTACTTTATGTTTTCATCATGTTTACTGGTGGTTTCCTTTTTGATCTCTCTTACTATCAACCTAAGTTTCCTGAGTCAGCTTTGTTTAATTAGTTTAATTTCACTTGTTCAGCAGCATTGCCAGAGTTGTACTTTTCAGATTCACAGCTCCGAACGAAAATATTTCTTGTGACTGGCAAAATGAAAGAAAAACAAAAGTGGAAAAGGAATTACTAAAATGTTTGTATGTGCTTAGGTAAAATGCTTCCACAACTGAATTTTGGAGCAGAAAATATGTAAGGATCCTGATACTTAGTTAACTTGCTTAAATCTATTCCTAGCAAATAGATTTCTGCAGTCAGAACTTTCATTCACTTAATTGGTCTACAACACAAAGCATGCTAAGTGTTAGTGCCTAAATAAAAAAAGAAAACAAAACAAAACAAAAAATAAAGCACCCACTTCCAATTAACGTTTGAGAAATTGTTTATCTGGCAGAAATACCAGAGATTTCAAATAAGGCCCTTTTCAGCTCTCCCTTCAATCAAACTCATTGACATGGTAAGAGCCATGAAGCTCATCAGTTCCACCATTACACTGGGGCTGGGCCTGTCCCGTACTGGCATAAAATGAAATTGCTGGTTTGCATTAGTAAGGCCCTGGTTTTCAGTTGCACCAAGCATCCAACCCCAGATACCATATTCTGGATTTAAACTTTGTTCTCTGTCTTAAATGGTGCTTAAAGAGACGTCAGGAGTACTGCACACCCACCAGTGTTTCCGTATAAACAGGAATATATCCTGTATAAATAGAAATAAATCAATTTATCAGAAGATTCCTAAAGAGAAATGAGTGGCTGAAGAGCAGAACTTAAGAATTAATCCTAAATGACCGTGCATTATGCTTAGCATAGAGTAGATGGATAACATCACTGTAGTATTTTCAGAGCTTTTTACAGTGCTCTATCCCTCTGTCTCTGACACATCACATCTACCTTGCTATTTAGTATGCAAATGCACAATTAACAACATTCAACAGATAGAGATGAATAAGCTAATCCAGTGTGCTTCTAGTCATTTATTTTCATTAACTGGGAGTATGTGGAAGTACCCCAAAGAGGAAAGAGATGCTGGAAAGTTGTAATAGATAAGAATCTACTGACTGCCTTTATGTAAGACAATAGATCTTGTGAATATTCTGCTTCCTTTCCAGGCAGTGAGCTAGTATGGTTAACCAAAATTGTTGAGTAATTGTTCTGTGGTTGAGAACAAAATGCTGAATTAAACTGTTCCCAGCACAATAATTGTGTGATTACAGCATTTATGTTGCTGGCCAAAAGAACAGTCATTAGGTTTGGAAGACTTACCAAAACCGCAGGCACAGAAAAAAAAATGCAAATCACATGTAAATTGTCCTCTAATACCTATAGTGGCTAAAAAATCGAATTGGGAGTATGGTATGTATGTATTTAAAGGGAGTCAAGCCAGAAAAAAAAAGATCGTACATTTAAGAGCTACTTCAGACTAGGAAGAAAATAGCCCAAGATTATTAATTTTCCTTATGTTGTACTTTTCCCCCTCATGTGAGATCCTTCCCTTCATGTATTATACGTGTATTCTGCTTTGTGGATGCTGTTACATTTTGCCTGGCTGCATACCAATCAGATATTATCTGGGAGGTGTAAGGTACGTAGGACTCGTACACCTAACTAAATCTTTGGCCGAACCGATTCAAAGAGCAATATACAGGCAAGGCACATACCAAATATTCAGCTGATTGCTGTAATCCACCAGTAAAATTAAAAACTGACTTATGATAGGTGTTTTCTTGTGAAGTAGACCATTTGCTTTGCCATTGCGTGGTCCGTATGTGGAAGTGTCAAAAGAACAATTACATTTAGTCTGCTTTTTTTTCCTCTTTTGTTGTTTTTCCTCATATTTTAAATAATAAGGGAGGAGGAGACAAGAACTGAAGGAGACAGTAAATTAAAAAATAAAATGTTTAAGGCAATCAAAAGTTTTATGCCTGCAATTCAGTGCAGTAACAAAGTGCAGGATTTATATAGCTACTACCTGGCTGTACACAGAAATCAGATGATGAGTTGTCTAAACTTTTTCACTGTATCAACAGTTAATTGTGCTTCAGCTGTATTGCTGTCACCAAATTGTAGGCACAAAATGAGACACTGTCTCCAGTCCTATTAAAAATTGTTCCAGACAGAACTTCTGAGAAACATTCTTATATAAGGATTTTGGTAGCTACAGAAAAAAGCATCAGGACATGAATCTGTGTTGGTGTGTATCTATTTAAAAAGTCTTTTTTCTGCAACCTGAATCCATTTCACTTTTGAAACTGAACTTGTGATGGTAAAACTGAACTCTATTGGGGAACAATTTCATTGGCAAAAGGGACAGTCAGAAACAAGTCTGAACAGCTGAAAGATTGAAAAGAGGTCTTTATTGTGCATTTCCCTGGGCAGTAATTAGAGGCTATCCAATACTAGAAATGTGTTTTCTACAGAGTTTTCTACTAACATTTGGCGTTAGGTTTCCTGGCTATTTGTCCATCATGTTTAAGTGTGGGGGTTTTTAAGATAAAGTAGAAAGCAATAAAACTCAGTAGAAAATAATAATAATACTGTCTTCAGGAAAGAATTACTTTGAATTGTTGTAGCAACTAGTGCTCTGAAACTGATGTCACTGGAGACAAGACTTATACTGAATATGTGTCTGGTGTGATAATAAAATTGGGAGAAAGAAGAGGCATTCAGAGAGTCTAATCGTTGGATTTAAGTCGAAGATTTTCTGAGCAGATCCTTTCTGCTAAAGTCTTCACTGATCACACCATAAGAAATACTTCTTTCTCTGTGTTAGATTGTTTATAGTTTTATTAATGGTATCCCTCCACATTTCAATTTAAAGAAAGCAAGAGGAGGTACAGACTCTTAGTGTGGTATTTTTCTGACTCCTGTATGTCTATCTTTTCTCTTTCTTCTGAGATAGATTCCTATAAATAGTATAATATTAAGTAGATTACTTTGATAAGACTTTCATTTTTTTTATAGCATTGTACTGTTCAGCAGCTGAATGGGTTTTTAATTTCTTCCCACTACATGATATTAAATAACCCCTGTTTCTTGCCCACTGCCTACACATTAAAATTGTGTTTGTTTTAATTAATGATATTCCATTTGTCAAAGAGATACAGAGTGAAAAAAACATCTCAAAACCTTAGGGTTTTGTTTGACAGAATACCCCTTCCTCTGCATATAGTAATACTACCTTAAATCCTATTAAAGGAATTGGCACAAAATAAAACCAAAGCCAATCCAAGAAATAGTTATTATAGGGCAAAATTCTGGTGATCTCCTTGACTTCTGTGTCAGCTAATTTGAGTAAGCAAGATTTCCATGTTAAGGGTTACGAAAGAATGGTTTTATATTAGTTGATGAGACTTAAATATTTTACTGTAATTATGTACAGAATCATTGCAAGCAATGTGTCATAGGTGACTCATAGTGAGTGGTGGTGGAAGAGTTGAAATAGAAGGCCAGATTGCGACGATACTGCAGTGCATCAGTGTTAGAGGGGGAGGTATCACTTCAAGGACAGAGGAAAGCTTTAGGGAACTGTCACTTCCTCTTACTGGTACCTACCATGCCTACCATGGTGGGGATGAAGAAAGGCCAGGATGAGAGATGGGCTTGCTTTGCAATCATTTTACTTTCCTCTGAAGTACCACAGCATACTCTCTTCGTTCATATTTCATCTTCTCTTACTTTATGGTCTCATTTCATCAAGAAGTGTTTGAACAATGGAGTGTGTACTACCCTTGATCCACAGTTTTTCTCTAGGAGTGCCTTGGAGTCCTTAATAAAATAAAAGGTCTCTTAAAGAAGACAGTCCATATTAGTAGTTTAGGACTTAGGTATTGATTTATTAATGAATTTGGACTTTACCATTGTGTCTAAAATGAGCTCATGCCCCTTTATTTATACACCATCTTAAATGCAATAGTTTCCGTATTGGAATTGTTCTCCCTGTTTCAGAGGTTAAAAACTTCTCTTTTTGTAACAGTAGACAGGAAAAATTTTACTGCAATTTATACATCAAAGTAATTAGTTATTAATGTTTGAATAAGTTACAGAAAAATCGACAGTGAGTAAAGGCGGAGTTGTAGCCGCTTGGCTCAACACAGATGCCTCTGTGTAATTTTGTATGACAAAAAATAACAGTTAGCCTTGTTTAAGTATAATGGTGTCAGCCTTGCTCTTGCCACCCATTTCTTGATCTTTTGGGGCAAATGTACTAAATAAATCTTCAGTGAGTAGATTCATATCCCCAAAGCTTCATCACTTCAGTCTACATAGGCATAGGAACCACAATTAGAATAAATATATTTCTTCATCTAAGCTGCATTCTCAACCTGAAAACCATCTTGGGCAGGTTTGTAGCCAAGCATTTGATAATCCTGTTTGCATCCTTGCGTGAAAACATTCACAACAGTACATAAGTGCCAGTGTGAGCCCAAAGGCACCTCAAGAGGGCTGAAGAGATAGGAAGGTGGAGCATTTCTCCTATATCACAGAATTCATCAGTCAAAAAGGAGACAGACTTGCTGCCTGTGGTGACGTGTAATACTACAGTTTATTTCCTTACATCAATCTGTTGACTTCAAGCATTCACAGAAGTTCTTGAAGTCACTTTTAAGATGATTACCTGCCTCCCTGCGTCTCACACTAGTGGTGAGCCTTGCTTCCCACTCCTACTTGTTCTTATAGTCTGCCCATAAGATTTGCGGAGACAACCTTGTATATATTTAAAAAACCTCTTCTGTCTTCTAGGAAAAGTCCTGTAGATCGCACACCTCTTTTGACTGTTACACTTGTCACTCTAACATCCTCAAATAGACAGCCTTCATTTAACACAGAGCTGATAGGAACTGTCGTATTTGCTCTTCCCTGCTTCCTCTGCTGCAGTAGTTAATACCAGACCTTCTTTCTAGAGCACTTTTGAAAGTAGTCTGTGATACTGTTACACAGAGACTTTTGGTGTGGTAAAATGTGAGCATCGGGTACACCAAAGAAATGACTTTGAAAAAGAAGAGTTCTTTGTTAACACACACGTGCAAACCCCAGCCAGTTCAGTCTCCTCAAAAAGAATGTGGAAAATCACTAGAAAATAGTATACAGGTGACTTCTGGAAAGGTGATATGAACAATAACAGGGAAGTATACTTATTTTGTCTGATTCTTTATGGTATGTACAGACCCCCCCAT
The DNA here is from genome assembly GCA_025447955.1 of Psilopsiagon aurifrons. Classification (NCBI taxonomy): domain Eukaryota; kingdom Metazoa; phylum Chordata; class Aves; order Psittaciformes; family Psittacidae; genus Psilopsiagon; species Psilopsiagon aurifrons. Next base: position 54,927 of record JAOEHY010036151.1, read on the forward strand.
AGCTCATTATAATCGGAATAACTGAACCAATATGTAATAGATCAGCTAACAGTGGAAAACAATACATACGTGCAGCTCAAGAAATTACCTTATATGGTGTCTTTTAAAACACATCAGGAAATCTCACACCTGTTTTCTTTTCACTGACAAATGTTTTGCTGAATAGCTTGCTGCTGGAGCGATCAGCACTGGTCGAGACCTCATTGGGAAACGCATTAACCAAGCATCTGGAAACTGCATGCTCCATCATACGCTGTGAGGTAGCATCAGCCATTTATGTATGTTCATAGATTTTCCAGTTTGAAGAGAGTGACTTTGCAGATTAACTCTTCTATGTGATAGTTTCATTTAGGAGCAACTTACTATTAGCCAGCAAAAAGCAAATAAGGGACAATATACCATGTCACTCAGCAGTTTTGACAGATGCAAGTGTGTGGCAGGTTTCCATTATAGTCCTGGCTTATTCTTCTAGGAAGGGTACTGACATTTGAACAGGGCAGCTAGGTGTTTGGAAGCTGTGACATGAGAATCATAGTATTTGTGTGAATATTAAGTAAGGTGAAATGAGTCAGTTTGCCCCAAACACTGGTCAGTGTACCTCAGATGTCACTTTTGTGTCCTCTGCTAACTTTATCCTCCTCATAAAACAGATAGCTAAATCAACGAAACAGCAGATCATTTTCTCCTATAAAAAGGAAAGAGCAAATCATTTTGAGTGTTGCGCTTAGGCTTGGATTAGAAAAGTCTCTTTTGAGAGTGGACTTCAGTCTTCCTGTGTAGCTCTTACCTGAATTACAGTAGCTTGCTTGGAAAGTCCTGTTTTTGCCAGAGGACTGCATACACTGGGGTGTTGTGTAGTCTGGAACAGCCATTCCTGCATGAACTCTTATGCTTTTGACTTAAACGAGCTGCATTTTGGAATGAATTCCAGTTTATGTTCTTTTTATTTCAGGCAGTCTCTTGCTTTCCAGTTTGGCTATTTGTTCAAATGCCTTTGTGGCAAAATTGCCCTGTAGGTAACTTAAATGCTAAGTGGCACAAGCATGAATGCATCTTGTTACACATCATCCCAAATGGGAAAAAGTAATCTTACTGCTTTTCCCTTCTCTGTATGCTTTTTCTATATCATATAAAATATAAAAGAAGTGTGTTAAAGTTCTTTATTGTAGTTGCATAAATGGACAAGTAATACTGTTGGGTTTTTTTTTTTTTTTTTTTACCTTTAGAAGTACTCAAGAGATGTTCCTTAATGCAAAAGGTCCTTTTGGATTATGTACTTCCTTCAAAGTGCTGCTGGAGGTGTTTGTCTCTCACGAGTACATTATCTTCTGTAGTATCAAATGGAAGGAAGCCTTTGTAAGCAAGTTGTCAACATGGAAACAGCTAGCGTCTGTATTACTTGGTAGTTCAAGGCACTTCTCTGCACTTTAGTCAAAAAGCTAAGTATATGTTCATTTGGTAGTACTTACAAACTTCATGATGAGATGAATTTTAGGACAGTGGTGGTCATGACTCCTGGATTCTCTTGCAGGACTGAGCAAAGAAAGAAAATTTCCAGTCTGAAAAGTCTTGCTTTTTTTAAAATGAAAAATGTTTATGTAATTCCCTGAGATGCATTTCAGTTTCCCTGGAAGCTTTTTGCTTGTGTTTTCCATGAGCCAAGTTTCATACATGCCAGCTATTACCTGTTAAGGATTATCTCCACATTTCATCAAGCCAATATTTTTTTCCAGACTGTCACTCCGAGTAAAGCTCGCCTATGCTAGTGGAATTGTAATGGGGAGGGTAGGGGATGAGGGTATCTCCCTAAATAGCCTTTTCTATTGTTCTTTAAAGATTGACACTCTAGAGCATGTTTTCTACAATTAGTATCATTGTTTACAAATGCTACTATTGCGTGAGCTGAAGCGTTCAGGCAGGATGAATTTTGGTAAGTACTGGTATGAATTGCATATGCCTCCAGTGCAGCAAAGGGAAGAATAATATTTGGGGCCAAAAACATCCACTGCAGAAGAATCTTCAGGTAGAGCTGAGGAAGAAAAAGCCTTCACAAAATCCTTTGCCAGGATCCCATATGCCAATGTGTCTGGCAAGGGAGTGAGCTTCTCAGTAGTAAAAGCAAAGTTAGGTCAGGGCATAGAGTGGAATGGGTCTGCTGTCTGTTTCGTCAGTGTCTTCCTCTCTGCATCTCTGCTTCTTGGCATCCCCCTTCTCTTTTGTTTCTTAAGCACTCACTCAGCACCCCATTAAAAACTACCTCAAATTCAGGAGGAGAGTGATCACTGCATTTTTGAGATAGGCAGGGCTCCCTTGCATATAGATTTAGGACACACTTATGTCAATTTAAGGAACTGATGTAGGGAAGAAAATGAGAACAACATTTTCTTTTCTTATTTTAAGCATCACTGTAAGGGAAAATAGCAGATTGTAGTTATATGAGGACATATATTTTTATTTCCCTTAAGATAGTTAGGGGGGGTGAGGGAGAGAGAAAGAGATGGCCAACACATATGCTAATTAAAGAATCTGGTCCTTCAGCATAGTGTGTGCCACCATGAGCCAAATGTTTCTGGAGGAAGGGGGACTGATGCAATTAAACATGTCATTTTTGAAGGACAGATTTATGTTATAGCATGTTAAATGTACATTGCATTCTTTTATATGCAGTAGAAGAGATGCTTAACTTATAAACAAGTTACAGGCAAGGAGATACTCATACAACAGTTTGAAGTTAATAGAATCATTCCTGTGCATCCACTATTCTCAGAATGTGAAATCTGAACTTCTTTGAGGCAGCTGAGAATAACTTAAATGAAAAAAAAATAGCCGCACTTCTACGTGCAGAAGCCATGTAAGAGATCATTTCAGCAAGGATGCTCATACAGCCCTTGAAGGGCACCTTCTAAAGAGTTCAAGAGTAAAGTACTGCTCAGAGTTTTGTCAGTTTGTAGAGAAGAGAGTGTTGCTTTTAGCAGCCCTTCTTATTCACACTGAGTAATTTGTTACTCTGTCACCAGTCTCACTGAAAGGGATAGAATTGCTTCTAAAGAACTAGAGGTGGGTGGAAGAGCAGCATTCACCCCTCAGTGGAAAGTGTTATATATGGATACTGGGAAATGTATTTAGACACTTACCTTGGAGAGAGGAAAACTTACGTAAAAGTTTATGCTAGTAAACATGTAATGAGCAACTGCAGAAATGAAACTGGTGGAAGTGTATAAAGAGAAAATAAATAAAACTGATAGCAGCTGCTATGTTAGGGGCTTAGATTTGTTGAAAGCATGGGTTTATGTTTACTTGAGAAATACTGTAAGCCTGCTAGATTAAGCAAGAGTCGTGAACTTTTAAGTAAAGGCTCTGTCAGGATGCATGGGCATAAAGTACCAAAATAAGGTCGCATATGTTACCCTGATTCTGGCAGTTCCTAACTCTGCAACCTGAAACTATTTTGTCTTTATTTATATAGTGACCCAAAGCTCACGTGACATTTCACAGAAAGTAGAGTAGAACTGTAGTTGTGAAGTGTTTGCAATCTATATTTATATGTCACAGCAGGAGCTAGTAGCAAACAGTAGGGGTAACTGCAAAAAACATACTGCTAGTGCATAGGTAGCTGTGGAAACCATAGTATGTTCCTAAAAGTAGGTAGGAGACCAGAATTTAGGCGGATGTACTACAATTATAATGAAGCTGGAAATGCCGCGAATCTAGCTGTGGCTGCCCTGAATGCATGTCTTTGTGCAGTTGGATTTGTTATGGTTAAGTCGTAAAGGACATACACAGATTTGTGAAGATGCTGGCCCAGGCTTTATCAACTTGAATCAGTTCCAAATTTACTTCTGATATGGATACGTCATCTAGGGGCAGATTTTTTAAAGACACTGAAAAAAAAAAAGATATAGCAAGGCACTTCCCAAAATTGAATAACTTTATGGGCAACTCTGGATGCTTCAGTTTCCCACTGGGACAGTAGATTAGTTGTTTGTTGTGTACTCATATTGGTTTTTTATCTTGATAAGTTCTTTAAGGCTTATCTCCTTTATGGATTTTCTGTGCCAAATATGAAGAGTCACAGATTTTGGTTTGGACTCTAGGTTAAATGTGGTTGCAGTTTCTTCCATCGGAGAAGGTGTCTTACTGTCCTCATTATGTATTAGGGAACCTTTACTGTCTTGGACTGCTTGAGCTCTTGTGTATCTGCTTTCTTAAGGGGAGTTGTTTCTCATAAACTAAATGCCAAAGGTTTATGTCTTTGATTGCAGCAAAGGCTTCCCTCTTGCCCCAAATTACTTTTCAGAGATATGTGAATGGAAGTATGAATTCCTTACCCAGTGAATTGGTTGTATAGAACATTATGGCTCTCATAGCATTCACTTTGTTTCTTTGCTGGTTTATGTATGTTGTATGCCTTTTTTGTGCATACCATGCTTCGGCAGTTTGTCATACAGTACAAGAATACATCTGGTTAATCTGTATGTGGTGCCAGCATTCAAATTAAGAGAAAGATGAAGGAATAGTGTGATCTGTTGACATCGTGGCAATAGTGTGTGTAGTGAAAAAACAGGCCCTTGGAAGATTGTATCTGTGTCATCCAGACTAACATCATGAAGTAGGTAAGAAGTTACAAGGTGAAACTGTAGCCCATTAATTCCATTGGGAATTCTGTGAGGATTTAAGCTACAATTTTCACCTTTAGGAAATTACAGCTAAAAAGAGGTAATCGTTTAGGGAGACTGGCAAGTGGAGAATCTTGACAGCTATATGCATTTTCAGATTGTTAAAGATGCTTTTCTTTCTATGGACACATCTATGTCTATTAGCACAACAAATTGAAGGATCTGAAAAAGGAGCTCTGAATCGCAGTCCCTTATGTTCAAGTTAGAAATGCAGTATCAAGAAGTTACTGTCAAGAAAACATTGGAAAGTATGTAAATTATATAACATAAAACATTTGTGAGAGGTGTAACTTGCATAGTAATAGATTAAAAAATAAAGGGAAAAAAAGAGGAAAAAACCCTTTGTGTAAAATTCAGAAAGAGGGCCTGCATTCTGTGCCACTTGAAACAGTTGTATCCTAGCAATTCTAGGTAATAATAACAAACATAATGAAAGTTAAGATATAGTAGTTAAATGAGCCATAAAAATGAAGAGTCCATAATTTTTATCGTATTGTGTCAGGTAGTCGGATTAAAATAAACTGTTTGCTCTTATTTGTATTCGGGAGAAAATGAAGTATAGCTGTTTGACTGGTGCTACATACATTCTGTCCTGGAATGAAAATCACATTGTTTTGACTGCGTTATTTCTGTATCCATGCAAACCATCCTCATCACTCTATAGTTCTTACCTCCTTAACGTGACTGGGGTTGTGTAGTTTGAAATTAGTGGGTATAAAGCCCCTTGGAGAGATAAAGAGGAGCAGTGATTTGAAAAAATGAAATGCAGCAGTCAGAGTTAAGAAGAAAGGGCATTTTCCTGGTAAATGTTTTCCTAAATGGGAATTTTTCAGTGTGGTGTTTTGCTCGTGTATTTGGCAGTCACTTGGAATCAAGTGCAGACTTGTGCTACATTGTGGGCTTGGCAATGACAATTTGTGTGTGTGTGGTGCTTTAGTTATATTAGCCCTGGAGGCAGAGTTAACACTTGCAGTGGGACAAGAGTATTTGCAGTCATCAGAGAACTTTGCAGTCAGCTTCAATAACATCACTCCATTTTTTTCACTTTTTTTTTTAACGTTTTTTTTGGCAGCAAAGCTCTTAGTAGAACCATCTGTCTTTCTATTAGTGTTTTTGAGTCCTGTTTTGAAGCTTCTTTGCTTGGCAAAGTCACTTTCATCCTTGGAAACCATTTAAAAAAAAAGTTCTGTGGCTTTTTGCCGAAGAAGAGTACTATGCAAAAATTCCACACGGCTGTTCATTTTTGTTCTAAAAGAATACAGTTACTTTGTCTTTGTCTTTAAAAAAAAACCAACACAAAACCTAAACAAAAAAAAAACACAAACAAACAAACATCAAAAAAACCCAACCAAAAAAAACCCGCAACAAACACATGAAGAAAAGCAAACGTTGGGCAGTTCTAGGGTGACAGAGTGGGGACAGAGAACAGACCACATTTTACATGTTCTTTTTTCTCCAGCAATTCAATTAGAAGTACGTATGTCTTCTTGTTAACAGGATCAGAATAGAAAGGAGAATACTGAAGTAACAAAAAATGGATCAAGTTATTTCAGTGAATGAAGCTACATCTACTCTAGCTTCAGTCTTAATCTCCCACTGTAAGAATTTCCAGCCACAGGGCTGCAGTCAGCATTCACACAGGTGTTGACGGGTCCTGGCATAAGTTAAGAGGTTACCATCACAAATTTCTTATCGCTCTTCTGCTCTGTAACAGTGTTGGGTGAATCAAGACATCTGCTGGATCTTCAGGAGATTAAAGATGCTGTGGTCTGAACTGTGGCAGCCAAGGAGCTGGCACAGGTTCTCTGTTGCCTCTTCTATGCAGGCAATGATAAAGGGAGCAGTACCTTCTTAAATCTCTGGCAAAAAAAGGGTTGTCTATCAATGCCCTAATTCTTCATGTTCCTTAAAGCTACAGACCACAAACTGAATTTAAGTCTTTGGTAACATAGTACCTCTGATGCCTCAGCTTTACAGTGCCATTAAAAATCTAGATGACCTCTCTTAAAAACTGAGTCGGTCTTCCTTCGCTGATTGATATGGTCAGTACAGTGGGTTTTTTTAATTAAAGCTATCCGTTTAACATTTTAATCTAGCCAACTTTTTGTTTCCCGTCTGCGTGAAATACAAAGACGATGTCCATTGCTAGCAATTAAAATGCCAACAGAACAGGGTAAAAGCAATAGTATTAGACATTGTGCCATGGCCAACTTCCAGTTTTGATGACTAATTTCTGCATGTCTTAAGTCCCCTGCAGTATCCACTTACAATATAATATTTTCCATTTCCTGACTTGCATGGCTGTGTACAGTTGCTGTGCAAAGTTGAACAGCTAACACTTCAGACATAGCTGTGTTTTACGTGTGAATAAAGCGTCTCAGCATTTTTCTTACAATCTTAGAGACTTTTCTCTTTTCACATGTACAAGTAAGTGCATGCATATGGGCAGAAAAATAGTACCGACTGTGCTGTACAGTACTTATGCACATACTTGTACTTCTGTGTGTGTGGATCTTTGTGTTTGAGCTCAGTCAGGGTGAAAGCTACTGTCTGAGACAGAGATGCTGTTACACAGTGCAATGAAAGAAAAGAAAAAGCCACCCTGCAGTCAAAGAGAAGTGAGGCATTGTGGACTCGCAGGGGAAATTATCAATTGGAATATGCATTAGTGGCATATTTTGATTTATTTTGGGCTAATGTAATTCATACGGAGTGCTTTGGTAATTAGAATGAGGTTGAAAAGTTGATGCTACTGGAACAAACCGTTATGGAGGAGCATATTCAAACCTAACCTCTCAGACCAGAAGTAAGAGTAAGCATGTAAGCAGACATTTTCCACCAGAAAAAAATTCCGTGTTTGATTTTCCCTCTCCTGTTCAGCAGGTCCAGGGTCAGCTGCCTCCATTAATGATTCCCGTATTCCCTCCAGACCAACGAACCCTAGCAGCAGCTGCACAGCAAGGATTTCTTCTTCCTCCTGGTTTCAGCTACAAAGCGGGATGCAGTAAGTCCTGTAGATTCTTTTAGCCAGAAGTGGGTATAGGGTACAATTGCATGCCCATCTGTTTAAAGGTATCACCTCTAGCCCAATGGACAAAGCCATTAACTTGCACAGATAACTAAAGTAGAAGATTAGTCATTATTGTATGAGAAAAGATTGTCAGAGATGAAGTATGTGTTTCAAAGTGACATCAATACATTTCACATAACAAGTAGATTTGTGCACCTTCTTTCTGACAGATCTTTTTGACAAGTGAACACGCTCATGACCACACATACATACGTACATCAGAAAAGAAGCTATTTGAAACTTCCCAATAAATTTCAACACCGTTGTAAGAAAAAGCATGTTTTTTCCTGAAGCAGCCTGCTTACTATTTGTGAAGTGAGGGCCTATTCTTGTCTTTTTCTTCACACAAAACTCACATTAATCTCAACAGGAGTTCTGCACAGAGATCAAAGATAGCATATGCCTTTCAGATTGATGGACTAACACAAACTATGAGTATATTTATGAGAGCCTAACACTAAAAAATATAGCATCTACTTTTTTAATCTTTGAAAGATTTGTATTGTTCTCTACATTCCCCAGATTTTTTAAAATTTTATTTAAGCCTTCTATAGGGTTTAATTCTCCTGTCAACTGGATGATAATAAATACAAGTTAAGGAATAACCAAGGAACTCTATTTCCATGAATAGACATAGCTGGAGCATGAATTTCATAGTCCTGTTTTCATGCATTTGTGCTTGTATAACTCTTCTGACATCAGTTTTGAACTGAGTTATTTAGGTCTTGCTTATTCTACTGTTCTCTCTGTCTAGCATGGATGTTTAGCATGGATGTTTAGCTTTATTATGTCCATTTCCATGTATCCATCTGCACTGTTGACTAACTCATGAATTCATCAGGTTTCTTGAGGTACTGAGCACTTGCTGCTACAGCACTTTCATAAAATTAGAACATTTAAAAGATTCCTGTAGTTAAACTGGCTTAACCGGCAATTTCAGATTTCTTTCAGTTTCTGTAACATTGTAGATACAGTACTTGAATGCAAACGTAAGTTTCTTTGGCCACTGATCCCTTTTCCTAATATTTTACAGACTGGCACTACTACTGAAAATTAGTCTTCTAAACACTTAACATCCCTCAGCAGCTGCAGTGCCAAAGCATAAGCTCATTCAGTTCTTCTAGTGATTTCACACTCAGTCTCCTTCAAATGGGAGAAGTAGTGATTCACATTACAGAATGTTTAACTGAAAGCCACACAGAATATGAATGCTACCATTACTGTAGGCCTGGAAAAGGTCAGGAAAGCACCCTGTTAGATACATCTGGCAGATGAAATTAGTTCCATGTTATTGAAGTCTGGTTTGGATAGAAAGAGTTGAGGTTGGTTTTTTGCCTTCTTTTTGCTGCTTGTACATTAACTGTAAGACAGTCCTGTAGTTCCTCACATCCATGAAGTATATATGACCTTGCGTGTTTGTGTAACCTTGAAAATGAAAGCGAGTAAAGTTGCTGCTGCTCCTGGCAGTAAGGCTTGGAATCAACAGCATGACAAGGTCTAGGGCTGAGCAGAAGCCAGCGGAAAAAGACAGCTCTGTGTTTGGTGATTCCCTGGCATGTTTGACTGAATTTAACTGAGAAGCTGAGGAAAAGTGATAAGTAGTCCAAAGGATTTTTTTCTTTTCACTCACAGTTTAGCATAAACAAAAAACCATATACAGATTTAGCTACACCTAGAAAGCTTGTAGCAATGAAAGACATAGCTGCCTTAAAACTATAACGTGTACACATCAAGTGATGTTTTTGACAGGCCATTAAAACATATTTCTCCCAGTTCTCTGCTTGCCCTTCTGTGTATCAGTCCGCTCGGCAAAGATGTGGTAGACTGTAGACTAGAGCTTTGGATAAAATTTTCTAAAGCACCTGAGTGGTTTAGGAGACTAAGTCATCACTGAAGAGTGACAAAGGCACTAGGATCTAAGTTTCAGGGAAATTTAGCAAGTATTTTTATGGTAAACTTTAGTACAGTTATCTATGCTTGCTTGAACTGAGCTGAAGTGGCTACCAGCATAGCACTGCAATAGATAACTGGATCTCTAGTCATTTGTGCTATTGGTCACACCTGATGACTGGGTTACTTGCCACCTGTCTGCATGCCAAGTAGCTGTAGGGAGAACTGTCTTCAGTTGTTCATCACTGTGCCTCTAGCTTCTGACATGCTGGCCAAGATTCTTGATTAAGCTCTCCCTAACTTGCTTCTGTCCAGGCTGGGATAGTAAGGACTTTTTGTTAAAATTGCCTAAATTGAGCTGGCTCATTTTAATGGAAACATGTTGGGAAGTGATTAAACAAGCAGCTTGGTCACAGTGGTAACTTTTGCCAGTGGGCTGTGGTTAGAGATGGTGGCCTCTTCAGCCAGCACAGCTGCAGCTGGAAAGGAATGTGTGATCAAGTCGTGAGGTCAGTGAAAGAGAAAAAACGATAAGTTAAATGACGAGTACCTAGTTGTACTGCTGTTTTTCTTTCATTCATCTTAGATAATGAAACCAGTATTAACTTATTCAGTGCTTCCTGAGTCACCTGTGTTAAAGCAACGTAGGATCAAACGTATGTCTCCTAGTTGTTTCAGAAAGTGTATGTGGTAGGGTTCCTCAGCCAGTGCTTCTAGTGGACTAATGACTTATCCAGAGAGAGGCTGTGGAAAGGAAAAGTACTGTTTTCTCCACATACTTCCTTTTATGTGGATTTGACTGAAGATAACACAAAAATAGTCTTAACAGTTCATAGCAGGGGTCCATTTAGATTCCTGTCATGGCAGACACCTAAAGAAGAGTAGAAGAACAGGGAAAGTGTATACTGATACTTTATCCCCCTTCGCTTTGCCAGGTTCCAGTGGCTGGGGAGTCAGGGACCTTCTATCTCAGTGATGGCATCACTGTGTGAGAGCTGTTCTGTCTGTTACTAAAACCAGAAAGGTTTCTCTGTTTGTGTTTCTACCTTATTGGTAACATTCTAAATGCCTCAGATGCTCAAAGGAATAGAACAGTATCAGTTTCTAATATGTGCAGAGGAAATTATCCACTTACAATTCTCAAAAAAATTGCTATATCAAGTAAAAACGGGGAGGGCATAGGTAAATACTTTCTCCATAGTTAACATGGCAGGTCGTGGTCTTTGGCTTCCAATTCCATGAAGTACATTTCTTTTTCTTTCTTTTTCTCTGTAGCAGATCATACTTGGGAGTGGCTTGTTTTTTCATTTTGTTTTGTTTTTTTTTTTTAAACAGATGGTTTGCATTACATAAGGGACAATTTACACAAGTTGACACTTCCCCTTTTTTCTCTATGGCATATTGTGTGGTGGTAAAGTTGGCAGAGAAAGAGGGAGGAACTTCTATTAGGATTACATATCTATTTGAGAAAAAGATTCATAAACTGCGATTGTTTTTGAGCCACCACACCTAGATATGATATAGTTGCATGATGTGTAAAATACTTTATACTGTTATTTGCAACCAAAGTGTATTTTTCACATGCGAAAAGTAAGTTGGCAGTACCTCATGAACTATATTGCCCACAATTAGCAAGAAAAATACTGATTACCTACTTATTTGCTACAATATCTCATTATCCATTCACTAAGTGCTCTTTGGGATTCAAGTATTTTGAGTTTTATGCAAGCCTCTTTACATGTATTTTATTATATATATAATATGTAATATTTTTATAAGTGTATAATGCAGATCTCTTTATAAGGACTTGATGTTTTGGAATGAAGTGTTAATTAAGTTAGTGACCTCTGGCATGAGTAGATGTTAGGAGTTAGGCCCAATATCCCAAGTATATGAATTGGTTTTAGCAGCAGGTGAGTGCCTTCCATTTCAGCTGGTGTTGAAACCAACCAGAGCCTGGTTACTGCATTTCCCAAAATGTGGCAAAGCTTCTCCCACATTTAGTCTATGCAAATTGGCTCAGGTCATTTAACCCTCCTCCTTTTATTCTCAACCAGCATTCCTTAATTCTGTCATTTGCTACTACTATTACTAGTTCAACTCCACTTGTGGTACTTGCTAGATAAAATACATGACTCTCAGCATTTTAGCAATAGCAAGTGAAATGTCAGCTCTGTTGAGGTCTGAGGAGCTGTTGCTGTTGACTTCACTGAAGTAAAATTTCACACCAGATGATACAGATCGCTAGGGCCACTCTTAGAAATAATTAGAATTTATTTAGAGCTAATTAATATTTGTGAAGTGCTTTGAAAGTATAAAAAAGAGTGTGAGTGAAGAAGAGAAGTAATTTTGTATTGTGCCCTTAAAAAACTGCATAGTTCCACCTCAGAGGAGGCTGCTCTTCAGTTGTAGGTAGTGTGATCCTTTTATTAATGCACATATGCACAGATTTGTATGTGGAATACTAAGGCATGGTTGTCTCTCCTGTATAAGAGTTAATAAAGGGAATGAAAGAAAGATTTGTGAAAGCAAAAAGGGCTGTTTCTGGGGGCCTCTTTACAGAAAAGGCAGAAGGAGTTAGGCTGAGAAGAGTGGTATTCTTCTACAAATTTAAGTATCAGAATGTACCAGTGCAGAATGCTTCCCCATACTGCTTCTGTTCTACAATTGCAGCACTGTTTACATTAGTTTTCCATTAAAGGACACTGAATAGCCCAAACTTCATAAAGAAGATGAGTCCTTCCCAATTAACGGTGCTAAGATTCATTTTGGAAACTGCACTCCATCTCTTCTTTAAGCATTTAATGATCATGTTAAAAAGGAAATGAAGTGTTGATTAGCCACTTTACAGTGATGTGATATGTTGTGTTGGTCCTGAGGTTTTTCAGTATGATTGAAGCTATTGAATTTGGTTGACATGTTTTAATGTGTGGTGTCCCTGCCCATGGCAGGGGAGTTGGAACTAGATGATCTTAAGGTCCTTTTCAACCCTAACTATTCTATGATTCTATGGAGGACAACATACGTCATTTTCTAAACAGAGGCATGAAAGAGATTGAATTTGTTTACTCAGAAAATAATAGTTACCCAGTCTCTGTTTCTGGAAGTGGGATTTAGCCCAAATATATTTTCCAGTTTATTCACATATTCTCTGGAAAGCTTCTATGTAGTCTTTTATTTGCTGATACCTATGTTATTTTCATGGATTTATGCCAAAATTTGGAAACAAGAATTGCTTTTCTTTGCCCATTCCTTCTCTCCCCTGTGGATAATTTGTAGTAATAAATGATATTGTGTTCCCACTCAGATGTCATCAACACAAGGTTTTCTGAAAGCGCTTTAATCGCTATTTCAACCATATCCAGTTGGGGGGGGAAATCTGCAAATACAATAGGTACCTTGTGCATGTGTTACATATCAGGTCATTACTGCTGGAAGTCTTCTAAATAAGCTAATGCACACAGAGTTAATGATGAAATATCTAATTACCTTTTAAAATTGGCAAAAATGTGTAAGATGAACAAGCTAAGCCTTGTAAAATTAAAATATGCTGAACTTACTATTCATCTATATTCTGAACAATAATTCTGATGTCTGATAAAAATGAAACTCTCATTTAATTGGTTCCTCATACAGTACAATAAAATTAATGTTTAGGAGTTAAACACCATAAACTTCCTCAGGGAAATTTGCTGATGTATCTCTGTTTTTCAGTCAGTCACATGTGTCATTGTTTAATGGAGTATCATGTGGACTGTCTTATAATTTTTCTTGTGCTCGGTGTCCATGTGTCTGGGTTCTAAAGAAGCTGAGTGTTATTTTCTGATTTAATTGTGTCAGCTGTATCAGCTGACATTCAGGTCATTGACAATCACCAAATCACAAGAAAAAAATATTGACATTGCTATGCTTTTATCAGAATGACAAAAATAGGAACCATGTGTTGTGAGGACCACATACTGTAACTTCTTTATAAAGATGCTAGTCATCTTTCAGGGCTACTGTTTATGCCTTGATAAAGAATGAGCATATGACTAAACCCTCATGTTCCCCCCAGGATAAGAAAAGAGTAATAGCATTGTGGATAGAAACAGCAAGAGGAATTTTTGGTAACAACTTTGCCTTTTAGCATACTTGAGAATGTCACTTCTGTAATGCTGCAAATGCAACGGAAGGCATCAAGTCTGCAAAAAAATTACAACACAACTAAGGACTGTTTTTAACTGAAAAAATCTCATAGCCCCTGATCTATGTGTGACTTCTCACAATAATGCCAATAAAACCAAAATAGATAAGAAAAATAATGGGGTCTTGTGAAAACAGACTGATAGTTTCAATTCAGTTTCTAGGCTATAAAAGATGTCTAGTGTTATGGCACTGTTATCCACAGCTGGGCAACTAAATAAAATTCCCAATTTTTAAATTCATGAGCATGTACAAACCTCTCTGGAAATACATCGTCTTTCCTTGGAACTCAGAGCTTTTGAATAACTGTCATTTAGTCAGATGGTCTTAAAGTCCTTTAGATGATCTTAAGGTCTTTTCCAACCCTGGCTATTCTATGAGTCAGTGATTCAGCAGGTGTGTATAAGGGGGTGTGTCTGTCTGTCTGTCTATCTATCTATAAAAGGTACCCTGGAAATAATACAGTTATTCTGGTTGGAAGGGATGACAGAAGGTCTGTAGTCCAGCCACTTCCTCCGAGCAGGTTCGTATACGAAAGAAGACTGCGTTACTCAGGGCTTTATTCAGTTAGGGCTTGAAAACCTCTGAGGACAAAGACTGTACAACCCTTTTTCAACATCTGGCTGTCCACATGGAGAAAATCTGATACTGTCCTGATTCACTTCATGTCCACTGGCTTTTGTCCTCCGACTTAGCACTGAGCAGTATGGCCTTATCTTGCTCACCTCCTTATAGGAATTGGAACGTTGCTATTAGATCCCTCCAAAGCCATCCCTTCTGTAGACTGAATTGTTTCTCTAAAATACTAAATAGGCTAATCCCTTCTAGGTCGATGCTGCCCGGAACTATCCTCAGAGATAATCAGGGAACCAGTTTGGATTTAGTTTTGGAAGCTAGTGGTGGTTATCTTTTTTGTACTTTCATTTATCTAAATCCCTAAAGCCTAGAGCCAGATGTCAGGAAACACTGCTCATGTCTTTCACAGCCTCCCTTTACTCTTATTACATATCCACCATCACACCAAAAAAAACAAAAGGGAAGTGGTAATGAGCATGAGAATGAATGAGTGAAGAGATGCAGTGGCTTACCTGTCAGCCATCAGCTGTGTTTATTCATTTTAAATACACTTAAGTGATAAATTGAGTGTAAAATTATTTTGCCTTTTCTAGAGCTTGTCAAAAATTGGGGAAAAATAATGTAGAATTGCTTTTCATTCAGCAGAATCTACTGTGAGGAAATGTTTATTCCGGTATTTTTCATGGAATTTAGTTTAGCATACTGGTTTTAGAAATTATAATGTAAGAATTTGTTTTTGTTTCCTACTCTTTATAGTCTGTGCACTGTTTTTTTCTTCTTCTTTCATGACCTCCAACCTTTTTCATTTGCTGTCCTTGAAAGACGGGTTTGAGGATAACAATAAGTTTAAAAAAATCATGGGAAATAAACCCCTTACTTTGCCTCTTCTGTTATCTTTTTGTTTCAAAGAAGAAAATTTCAGGGAAAATATCAGTGTTCTATTGTTTCATATAATCAGGTTCATCTTAAAATTCCTGTCAAAACATTATAATTTAACATTAGCATGTAACTTGATTTATATAGCAAGTAAGACAATTGTGCCTGCTCTGAAGAGCTTGCAGCCTGTCAGGAGACAAGACAAGACACTAGGGGGGATTACACCATGGAGGGAAATAAATGAGATGAGTGACAGAAAAAGGAGTACAAAAAACATCTTGTGAGTTTAGATGAATGTTGTAACACACAGTGTTAGCTCCCATGCTTTCTTTTCTCTTTTTAAAGGAAGTTTTAATGTTTTTTAACTTACTGAACTCCTTTGGTAAAATTTTGCAAAACATATAAATGGTTTAAGAGCCACTGTTGTATTTCCATAAGCATACAATCATTTAATATACACAAGGTAGCTAGTCAGTTGAAAACCAGGTTCCTAAACACAGGGTTGTTATTTTGTGTTTTGGGACAGGATGTCCACTTGGCTCTGTACCATGACTTACTTTCACAGAAAAGTGTTTTCAGGGGAGGCTGATAGGGAGAGTTCATAGAAAGAGTTGTTTAAAAGTGAATGTACTTCATGAAAAATCCTCTCGTAAGCAAGATCTTGGAAGATTATTTTGGGCAAAGATGAAGGTGTGATTTGAAATTGAAAGAAGTTGCAGTGCATAAATTATCAAGAAAGAGGTTCTGGGTATGTTTGTGGAAGACGGACCAAAAGAAGGGTAGAGAAATAAAGAATTGGCATTTTTTACTGAGTTGGCATATTGAGGGCTCAGCCTTGCCTTCTTTCTTTCCTGAGTCACTGGTGCTCCCTTTGCTCACACTGTGCACTGACACGTCTAATATATCCCATCAGCTCCCCCAGGCTGACATGTCCCTTTCACTTCCTTAGGTGCCGTAGCACCAGTGCACATCCTTCTGTAGTCAGTCTTGAGTACTTCTGTTCTTCAGAGTGATGTCACCAAGTCTCTGTGAATAATTTTATTTTAGATAAGAATATGTCAGCTAAGGAAATAATTTTTACCTTTTTCTCACAATAAAAATCCCAACCTTTGACCTGCTCCAGATTTTACTACATAGTCTGCTAAAGAAATGCAGCAACAACAAAACCTCCCTGATGCTTTGCTTCTAAGAAAAGCCCAGGCATAACCAGAGACAGTTTGTAACATGAAAGGACAGCACAAAATATTTCTTCTGGTAGCTAAAAAATGCAGGGAGCTACAATCCTGCCTGCATGCATTAGTAGATTAATAGTGAATTCTGTAAATTGGAATGTAATATAGTTGTTTGAGAATATATTGGTGTTTTCAGTGATGTAGACTTTTAATGGCTTGGGAAATATCTATTTCTAATAAGTGTGTATCTTGCCTTACATTCCTGAGATGTTCCTAGAGCTTGGGAAAAAAATGTAGCAACTTTTTATGTCTAAAAATAATGTATTTACTGAAGAAGTAATAAAATAGTTAAGACCTACATTTTCTAGACTAAAGAACTAACTAAAACTGAAAAGGCAAAACCTTCAGTCTGATACAGGAATAAATTGAAGGACAGTAGAAAAACATTTCATGTTCTAGAGTTAACAACAAAGAATGAGCAGGTACATTTTTATCAAAGGAGACTTCTGGCCTTTCTTAGTATTTTGAGGGGTGGAGTTGCTCCCACACCATGTGATGTGATTGTATACATGCTTGGCCTCCTCAGCAGTACAGGGCCTGAATCCTTCCCTAGTGAGGGCACTCCCCAAGGAGTTGTCTGTGGGTTGTAATCTTGGCTCTTCCACTGGCCTGTTGAGTGACCCAGGGCATGGCATGGAGTTTGAGTGTATTCCTTGCTTTCTTGTGTTTTGTCTCCTGTGGACAGTAAGCACCTCCAGGCAAAGGTAATCTTTAGTCAGACATTTGGTCCAGGGCAAACACAGCAGACTGCTAACCCTGATGGTGTCCCTGCTCGTTATTGTACCTTCCTCTAACTTTTTCAGCAACAACAACAAGGTTGATGCCTTGTTTGTACCTTAGAAGTAGTAATGTGGATATACTGTCTATGAGTAGCCCTTGTGAAAGAGTATCAGCACAGGCAGGGTGTACTTTTCTTCATAAAAAGAATTGCTAACCCGTAAGATAAGCAGAAGATAACAGAGGCTATTACCAAAACATTACAATGCAAAGATTCATGATGGGTTTCAGATGCCTTTCAGTTTTATTTATTGGGTTTTTTTCATTAAAAATATGTTGGAGCACTAGAAAAATGTAAAAAACCTTTAAAGAATGAACTAACGAAAAAACAACCCGGTAAACAGGAGAGCCTAGCTCTGCAGAGCTGGAATCTGGTTTTAGGATAAAATAGTTTTTTTCCTTAGAATTCTGAAAAACATTAGCATGTATTGATGTAGTGTGATGTAGTAGTTGCTTTCTAGTATGGTTTTCTAAACAGCCCCAGAGACATACCTAACACTACCAAAGCCAGCGGTTGTGACCATGCACATGGCCATGGGTTACGCACATGGCCATGGAGGCTTCAGCATGTTCTTCTCTCACAAGCATCTCTTGGATACATCTACCAAAACAATATTACAGGATGGGAATTACCACAACAGATGAGAGTATGAGAATCTGCCTGGCTGGTTAGGAAATTCAGAATAGTGAGATTTATGAATTGGCATGAAGTTGTGGGAAGATGGGCTGAGATTTATACATGTGTGTGGAATGAAGAGGAATGTAAGACAGTGTGTGGAAATTAATCTTTCAATATCTTTGTTTTAGTACAGGTACTTCATAACTGAAAACTTAAATGGGATGCAAAATCAACATTCTAGTGAAAGACTTTCTTTTAGTGAAACGCTGTTCTTTTCTTTGCATTTTAGAAATTACTAATTTCATGGCTGGTTCTTGAACAAAATATCTTCTTCTAGATAGGAGTCTTTCAGAATGATAATGGGGTTAGTTTTTTGAGCTACTAGTGGCATGGAAGCAGTTAAATACCATTGACCCTGAGTCTTTGAAACATGGTCTTTCTTCCTCTGTGCCTTCACATGTTTAAGGCCCACTGCTTGGGTTACAAGATAACTCTCCAAAAATTTTTAGTTCAGTCAGCAATATGAAATAGAAAAGTGGATGTCTCAGTTAAAGCAAAGTAACATTGGAAAATGTGAAACAATCACATCCTTCGGGGATAAAAAAAAAAAACAACCAAGGCAAGTCAGGAAATGTGTTGCCCACTGACAAGAAATAAATAGGGAAGTTGTAGCTTGGTGCTGATGCAAAGAATGGGGAATGCCTGGGTAGATCTTTGGATTCCCATTGCTTGGCTGGCAGTCCTTGAAAGACTGTAAGAGTTCAGTCAGCAAACCATTGTCTAAGAAGTTCTCAAATATAAGCAGGCACATTCGTTGAAGTTAAATATCTGTTAAAATGCTTTGCCAGCCCAGTTTTTTCTAGCTACAACGTTTCTAGAAGTTACAGTACTTAACAGGAGATCAAAATTCTTGACTGAAGAGATCTCTGGAAACAAGGTTGCATTATAAATGGGGGAAATAAATGTTAGCAGGTTTCCTGAACATGCATACGCCAACATAGCTTATTTGTAAGATTTCAAAAATATGAGAGAAATTTCTTTGGTTTCTGTTTCCTGTAACTTAGGCTTGATAGCATTAAAGATTTAAATCCAATAGTACCTAACAGTACTTGAATAGAACAGCCTGCATTGCCTTCTTAATTTGTCTTTTTTCTCCCAAAAAAAAGCACAACAAAGGAGGAAAACTTCTAACCTGCTTCTCTAGTGAAATGTGCAGGAGCATTTAGGTAGACTTTTTTTTGCCTGTGACTTTTTCTTAAACCTTTACCGGGTCCCTTTATCTCATTCAGCACAATGCAGTTCTTACTAGAAGTGAAGTAGTTTTTCCCTCAGCAGCAAAATTGAATCACAAGTTATGGAGTTGGCAGAGGGATTTCTGAGGGTTGTATCTGATCTACTTAACTTCACATGCTTTTTGCTCTTGTAGGATAAAACCCTGAAACTAAAGCAAGATATTTTTTTTCTCACCTGAAAGAAATACAGTAGTCAGGGGAGTGCCATTTCTGATCTGTGTGAGGATCAGTTTACTAACAGTGAGCAGAGTTTGGTTAACTTCATATTCTGGAGAAGCTTGTAAATTTGTCCCCTTCTAATGCTGTGATCTTATCAAGGTTGTACTGTTTTCCTTTTTCCTTTTCTTCTTCTCCTCCACCCCCATCTTCTTTCTTTCCTTTTTCTTTCTTTTTTTTTTTTTTTGAAGTGCAGCCTTCTGATCAATGTGCACTTTTTTTCCATTTCCCTAAATACATCATGAAAAAGGATGAGGTTTCCGCCTTAATTGCTTGTGCCTTTTATTCACATTCCTCTCTCAGCCAGAATTGTGAAAAGAGTGTTAGTAAAAGGCTGCACAATAGAGCTTTTCATTAGGCCTCAACAAGGCACACAAAAGAAGGCTTTTGGAAAGAGTGAATGCAGGACTTTAATTTGCAGGTGGAGAGTAGATAAAAGGTGCTGACGCCTCTATTATTCTCTTACTTAGGTGACCCTTACCCCGTTCAGCTGATCCCAACTACCATGGCAGCTGCTGCCGCAGCAACACCAGGCTTAGGCCCGCTCCAACTGCAGGTAAGTCGGAAAACAATGTAGAAGAGGCAAAGGTTAAGTAAATATGAAAACCAGTTTTCTCTTCCATTTGAACACAATGCAAAGTCTGTTCACTTACAATTTGCATCTGAAGCAAAACAATCATCAAATCATACACATTTTCTTTTCGCCTTGCGGGAACTTTTTGTTACGTTTTTGTGTCTTTATTGTCAATTTTACTTCAGATTTCCTCAGAGCAGTGTGTTTGTTTGTCTTTCCCATTAGCTAGCTCTGAATCAGGCTGTAAAGGCTCTCTAGGTGTAAACCAGCAAAAGGAAACACGTTGCTGGGCAGAAAAGCTCTGTCCTGACAAGCACTTTTAAACTACTTAAAAAACCTTAACGTGATTATGTCCTTTTAGGCTGTAAGCTCTTCAGAGCAATGACCGCCCCCTCCTACAGTGTTTTATGGTACTCGGCACATCTTAGGCACTGCTGTAGTGCAGATAATTAGCTATTATACTAATTTAACATAGGCAATTAGAAAACAGGTGGAAAGATAATAAAGAATCTTTTTTGAGCTATGTTAAAAAGCATTGGCCTGATTGCCAGATGTATTTGATTCAAAGCTCCCAATATCACTAAGTTTTGGAGGTATTATGATGTTCATGGGTCTTAATGGTAGAGTTGTAAGTGTTCCTCAAGGTACTCCTGATCAGTCCCAGAACCTTTGTCGAATCATTGGAATTATGCAAACGTGATGTTCCTCTCCAGAGTTTGAATTTTACCTGCCATATATGCTTTGCTGGTAGGATGAAGCTGGCTAAAATTTGGGACTAAGATCCAAATCATCTCTGTTTCTGCAAAACCTGGATTGACACTCTTTTGTAGAAACAAACAAAAAAATCCCATACTCTTCATTGCTAATTCATCTCCCTGCTCATTAATATTTGCCAAGCCACATGGAACAGCGGAGCTTTATACCTGCTTAGAAAAGCTAGGCATTTATAAACAGTACATGTAAAGTGCATTTTGAAACTCAGTTTGGCCAGCATTAGTATGAAGTAGACTCTCTGCAGCATCAGATATTTCAGTTGTTTGGCCAGCATACGAGAGCATGGGACATAGTTCTGGGAAAGAGCTTTCTAATATTTTTATTTTAACACAGCAGCGGAAGTTAGCTGAGTTTCACAGAAATAGCTGCCAGTGTGTAAGCTGACACATTCCATGCACCACAGAGGTTAATACATTCATTCCTATTGTGCCTTTGTATGAAAAGCTACACTGTCTGTGTGTTAGTTTCTGATTCTGTGAGTTGCAAATACCACAGGCAGCTTAAGAATCATGGGAGCCATAAAAATCATCCTTCTGAAATTAATTTTGAGGAGTAATAGTGGTATTGATAAAGTGCTTATAATAGCCAAACACATGTAAACACACATATGGAAAAAGGAGGAGTAAACAAAAAAAACTGGAGCTAGCTAGGAATGGCAAAATAAGAGGTATGACTCTAATTCTCCTTATGTTTATGGTCATTCCAGCTGATCCTAAAATAATGCATCAGTGCTCCAGAAAGATGGAAGGATGGTTTACTTTCATTTCAGGACCAGCTTTGGGCTGTATCTCTGCATGTGGTGGGCTGAAGCATTCTGATTAAAATAGGCTTTGTCACAATGACAGTTTCCTTATATAAAGGTGCGCTTCATATTTCATATTTATGTGACTTCATAAATATCTTAAGATGAGCTTAGGTTGTGGAAAATTTGAAAACCTCTGTCATGGGCCCACCAGGCTCAAAATAATTCACCCTCCCCTTCAGCAGTTTCTGCAGCTTGTCACTGGGGACTCCATACAGCTGCCTTCCATCTCTGATGCTTCCAAAGCACTGGAGGGGCCCAGTGGACTAGATAACTCGCCCATACTGTCCCACACACCCTGCCACTCATGACTGTCCAACCTTGGGGAAAATCTCTTGGTCCTCCTATATCATCATCTAACCCTAGACAAGACCCAGACACGACCCAGCTTAACTTTCGAGATCAGATGAAATGATCGTGGGTAAAACACACTCTGTATGCATGCCAACATGGTGTTCACCATCACAATCAGCAGGCAGGTCTCAAGGGTGCCCAAAGGCCATTCAAAACCTTCAGAACTCTCAAATGATGCAGCTGTGCTTGTCACTGGGGCTGATGTAGCTGCTGTGCTTGGAGCTGGAGTAGCTGCGCTGCCTGCTGCTGTCGGAGTTTGTGTAGCTACTATACTTGTTGCTGGGGTCGGTGCAGCTGCTGTGCTTGGAGTTGGAGTAGCTGCGTTATCTGTTGTAGTCAGAGTTTGAATAGCTGCTGTCCTTGTCATTAGGGTGTGTGAGAATGTCTCCCTCATAGGCTGACCACCCGAGGAGGGGAAAAAAAGTGTGTAATTGCTAAACACTTTGATTATATACCTTCCAAAGTATAGAGGTGGTGACCATACTGGGAATGCAAGCCAGATCAGTTTAATGATCAATGATTCTATTGTATTACAAGTCATTGCCATAAAGTACAATGAAACAAGAAACTTAACCCAAGCCCCCTAGCTGATAAACACGAACACAGCAAATACCAGCAGTAAGTAAGGTATGACATGCTGAAATTGTGAGATCAAGAGCAACAACTTTGAGAGCCAGTAAATCAGCATTGTGACGAGTGACTATTAATCCAAAACAATGAATGCTTATCACAAATACAATTAAACACACTTTGGTCAGGTCTGTCATTATCTCAATCCTTCGTGCCTCGCGTTGGGCACCACAAAGAACTGTTGTGGTTTAAGCCCAGACAGCAAATCAGCCATGCAGCCATACCCTCACACCCCCCCCCACGCCTCCACTGCCGGAGGGAGGAGGAGGAGAATTGAAAGAACGTAACTCCCACAGGTTGAGATAAGAACAGTCCCGTAACTAAGGTATAACACAAACCACTGCTGCTACCACCAATAATAGTAATGACAAGGGAAATAACAAGGGAAGGGAATAAAACTGCTCACCACCCGCCAACTGATACCCAGCCCAATCGAGCAATGATCTAACCCTTCCAGGTAACTGCCCCAGTGGGCATGATGTGCTGTGGTATGGAATACCTCTTTGGCTAGTCTGGATCAGGTGTCCTGTCTCTGCTTCCTCCCGGCTTCCCCTCCTCTCTGGCAGAGCATGAGGCTCAGAAAGTCCTTGGTCAAAGTAAACATTACTGAGCAGTAACTAAAAACATCGGTGTTGTCAGCACTGTTCCCAGGCTGAAAGTCAAAACCACAGCACTGCACCAGCTACTAAGAAGGAGAAAAATGACTGCTGCTGCTGAGCCCAGGACAACCTTAAAGGCCTCATTTTTCTGTATGAAGTAGAACATAAAAAAGGAAGTATTGGCCAAATTCATGTGTTGTTTTGCTACATGTTATTTAGTCTGGAGTTAAAGGGAGTGTTTGCCAGCCAGTCAGTGGGAAGAGGTTCAAATTACTAACTCTGTAAACTCCTTTAAATCTTCCAGACTTGATCTTTAAGGGTATGCGTATGCTGGAAAAAGTTGAAATTTGAAAGCTAGATGTCCTTTGAGAAAGGGTTTATGATACAGTACTCGGAATGGACTCTCACCCATGCTCCCATGAGCATGGGAGCTGCCAGCCTAGAAGAATTGTGCCTTTCAAACTCTGTTTAGCTCCCAATCAAGTTTAGCTCAGTGATGACAGTTTTTTTGGTTATGAAGAAACATTTAGGTTGATTGTTGTGAAGAACTGGTCCAAAACCACCTTCACATGGCATGAGTGAATGTGCAGCCATTTCAGTCTCTTTCAGGGAGGAACTCTTCTTCAGACATTCCCCTTAGTTACATATAAACATAGAGTTCCCTCCAATGCCAGTATCATCTGGTCATCAGGCAGTAGAAGGTCAGAAAAGTAGAACATTTCCTTCTTTTCTTCTTTTTCTGCCCTTCCTCTCACTCATCTTTCACGCTTTGTATACTAAAAGCAATAGTTTTCAAGGGAGATCAAAGGACCTGACACAATGCTGGGTTTGTTGCTCCCAGCAGAATTTGGTACACAGCGTTATCTTATTGAAGACAAAGCCAAGGAATTTTTCTTGTTTGTTTGTATAGCGATAAACATGTCTTTGTTATTTCATTAGAGAATTTTAAGTTGGAGCATGGCTTTTTACTGTGAGATCAACAGGAAGTACTTTTTTTATCCCTGTTTGTAAAAATTGAATCTTTATTTCATAAATGAAATGCACACTGTATTTATAGAGGAACAACTAACACCTGATTGTTTTCCTGTGGCAAAGATACTCTTTGTCAGTGAAAATCTCTCAGTTTGAAATCCACGGTGATTTCAACTGATGGGTTCATAACCCGAGGCCCTCTGTTTCTCTCCCTGCCATAGAGTCGCCACTGGGATATACAGATTCTGTCATCTGATATGTGCCACAATTAGCCATATGTAATTGCCTTTATTTCCAGTATCTACAGAGAAACTAAGGACTCAGAAAGAATGGAAACTAAAACTGACATTGTTCGATGTCACAAAAGGAGTAGATGGATGGGGCCATATTGGAGAAGCTGGAACTAACAAGATGCATGCTTGATCCTGTCCTCTGATACGTATTCGCCATTCTGCATATTCAGTTATACCCACATTTAATGACATAAAGGCAAACTGAAAAAAAAAAGGGTTTAGCTTTCCTCTGTTAATGAGAAGATTCAGTCCCGAAAATTGTGTGAAGCATCATTTTAAAATAGTGTCATTGCAGTAAAATCCCTCTTGGTTACCACAAGAGTTCCTTAAATTGTTTTTTTACCCCTGTAAATTTCTTATGGTCTTGTCCTTCAGTAGTGATACAACATGGTGATTCTAATTCAAGTAAAGGAGAGCAAAACTGAGCATAGCCACTGGGTTTATGAATGAGGCTAATGAACTGAAAGTGCTGCTACATGTCTTATATAGAATGGTTAGATTTGAAAGGGATCTTAAAGATCATCTAGTTCCAACCCCCCTGCCAGAGGCAGGGACAACTGCTACTGGACCAGGTTGCTCAAAGCCTCGTCTAACCTGACCTTAAACACATCCAGAGAATGAAAATTATGTTTGGGGGTTTATTTATCAGCAGATAAGGGATTTAAACTCCTCCATCTTGAAGATCAACATTCAAAGCTGTAAGCATAGATATCACGTAACAAGTTCTACATGGAAGTAAAACTGAAGTGATTATTCTAATACTGGTCATCTTGAGCATACCTAGTACGAAATAGCTGGTTCCATAATTCTGAGTAAATCCATTATAAAATGATACCTGGTTATTTCTTTTCTGAGAAAAATAATTCCAGAGTCCTTTCTGAGTGCTAGGAAACAAAGGACTTGATCACCTGATCTGAGAGGAATCTGCACCATTGGGAGTGAAAATAGTTCAGATTTCCCAGATTGTTTGTTTGATAACCAGATAGTGACAATGACTGATTAATTGGCAGTAATACAGGTGCTGTATATATCGATAACTGTATTGAAAGGTGATGCTGGATGTATAAAGACAGCTGCCCATGTAGTGTTACTATATGGATATTTGGTATCCTGTCAAAACAGTATAGGAGTCTGATGTAATACATCCTGCAAACATCTGCTTTTGGAAGAACATCCCAAAAAGTTTTGAGTGCCTGTGTTTAAACTTTCTTCCCTTCTCATCTTAGCATGAAACAGGACATTATGACTATTGGTGGGGTGGTTATGTTCAACATTATGACCAAAGCTATCATTATACAGATCAAGAGAACCTCATATCAGCATACGAGTGTGAATGCATTTTAATTGGGTCTCACTTCTGAAGACCAGACATTGGAGGAATCCTGATAGATTCTCTTTGGCTGTTTGTATTAAGATGATGAGCAGATTTAGACTTCAGGCATATTGGAAAAAATAATTTGGTCAAGTTTTTTAATCTTGACTTTTTTTGTTAAGTACTTAGGTAATTTTTTTCATGCTACAAACCTACTGTTTTCAGTGGTGTGGTAAATGCACATCAAGCTGAATTTCAGTGGAATTCAGCACACATAATCTGGACCACATTTTTAGAAGAATTTGAGCCACATGCAGGCACTGGCATAAATGTCTAGTTTTTGAGAAAAGTTAAACCCATTCGGAGTTTGAGTGTATGAAAGTTGTCGTCTTGCTGTTATTTAGGTGTCTGACACATTACAAATTTTCCTTTGGAAAACCTTGCTTCTAGGTATCTTAAGGATCACGTAATCATTTGTGGTCTCCATGTTTGTTTTACTTTAAGGAAATGGGAAGGATAGAGCTATTTAACAAGTGTACAGTGTCTGATCAGAAGATAGACTGTTCCAGTGGTCATACGATTATTACAGAAAACATCTGTTGCCTATGAAGCAAAAGTAAAACGTGAGGACTGCCTGCTTTGTCAGATGCTGATGGCAGAACTTTCTCTCCCTCTTGAAAAAATGGCACTATATTTTCAAGTGTTAATTGTCAGGTACTATTTTTACCTTGGAGTATCTCTTTCTGATTTCTTGTTATAATCTGTAGACATAAGCAGTTTTGACCAGATTAAGCAGTTGACATTCCAGTGTTACAATGCCTCAAATCTGTGAAAGAACACCTGAAAAAATTCCATGAAGATGGTAGTGACACATCTGAATAATGAAAGATTAATTCTTTCTTGTATTTGAGAGCTGACTTGCCAGAGCTTTAAAAACATACTAAATATTTCTGATAGGCAAAAAAAGTCTGACACCCCATTACTGCCTCTACAGAATGTGGCCAAGGGATGGCGATACTTTTTCCATTATTCATTTGCTCTGCAATCTTAGAATCATAGAATCATAGAATAGTTCAGGTTGGAAAGGACCTTAAAATGATCTAGTTCCAGCCCCCCTGCAGGGACACCTCCCATTAAACCATGCCACCCAAGGCTCTGTCCAACCTGGCCTTGAGCACTGCCAGGGATGGAGCATTCACAACCACCCTGGGCAACCCATTCCAGTGCCTCACCACCCTAACAGTAAAGAATTTCTTCTTCATATCCAATCTAAACTTTCACTGTTTAAGTCTGAACCCATTACTTCTTGTCTTCTCACTACAGTCCCAAATGAAGAGTCCCTCCCCAGTATAGGCCCCCTTCAGATACTGGAAGGCTGCTATGAGGTCTCCACGCAGCCTTCTCTTCTCCAGGCCAAACAGCCCCAACTTTCTCAGCCTGTCTTCATATGGGAGGTGCTCCAGTCCCCTCATCATCCTTGTGGCCCTCCTTTGGACTTGTTCCGAAAGTTCCGTATCCTTTTTATGTCGAGGACACCAGAACTGCGCACAGTGCTCCAAGTGAGGTCTCACGAGAGCAGAGTAGAAAGGCAGGATCACCACCCTTTACCTGCTGGTCACACTCCTTTTGATGGAGCCCAGGATACGGTTGGCTTCCTCTACATTCATGACCTCTTTGAGATATTGCTATAACTAGTTCTTTGCCTATAAGAAGGTAAACCATTTCTTAGCAGTGCAAGGGTCTTCCTTCTATTGCTGGGCAGTGTTTACCTTTAAATACCATATGAGATGGCTTTTCAGCAGTGAGAGTCAGCATCCTTTCACTGTTTGGATTTCTACTTTACCTGTTCTCATTAAGAGGACCCTGACTTAATTTGTAAGGGATAAATCATTAGTGCGTAGTTTAATTACAATATTATAATACTCATGCAATCCACTTAACCATAAAAAAGTAGAATTAGTTTTTCACTGTGAGCACACACATCTGGGGAATAAAACAGCCAACTATGCAAAAAGTGACATTTCTCATTAACATAACCAAAAGATGGCAGTTGTCCATCTGCTGTTAGTTCAGTGTATTGCTATGCTGTTTCTGATGGCCATCACAAATAATGATAATAATAAGAGTAATAAAACAACATAATGTATATACATTTTCGTTGGATGCCCTTTTAAATAGCTTTTAAAATTGCTACGTTATGCAGATTCTATATTCCCTCCTTCTGTCCACCACTTGTTCTGGCTTTGTAAGTGAATGTGTTGGCCACTAGTTATTCACCACCTGTTCTGCAAACGAGTAGCCAAGATGAGAGTTTTAAAAGAGATCGCTGAAGACCAAGGTCCAGTTCCTCGTCTGAAAAAATGGGGCATAGTACTCTTCATATGAGTGAAGCTACAACTATCTAAACAGGGTGAAGATCTCTGTGCAAATGTGGGGGAAGTTGTCTGCAAGAACTTGAACTTTCCAAGATTTCTTATTTATTATAAAGTCTTAATTATGATTTAAAAATATTTGTTAAAGTAGGTAAGTAAAGTGTGGGCTGAGGGGCCATTGGTGCCAGGAGTATTTCTGAGCAGTTCCTGTATTTTTAAATGTACAAAGTTCCTCCCTCAAAAGCTAGCCTCACAACACCACAAGGCAACTAGTCGTCACTTTCTGGTTACCTGCTGAGAGCTAGAGATTGTGATAGATTGTGTAAAAGCATGAACCACTGAACATATCAGCTCAAATAAATCTTGTTCATGGTGGGTAAATATGATTTGTAGTTGGCATCTAAATAGCCCATACTTGCCTTTGATATAATCTTACACAATATTATGGGTAAACTCAATATATTCTATCAAAATAGATTTGAATGAAAAGCTTGATCACATAGTTTTATCGGAATCCATTCAGTGTACAGTAGACAATCATTATGACAGACTATATATAAATGTTTTGTATTTTATTGAGCACTGTGAGTGTCTGAACGTACGCACAGTGGACATTTGCAGGCAGTAAGTACACATGGTAAAACAGTATTGTGGCTACATTGTGGGTTGTCAGATTATAACTCCCTCTTCAGCCCTCCAGGGGAAAGATTTAGCAGTGGTAGCATATTCATTTTATCTGGATTAGCAGTCCTTTCTGCATAACTTTCAGATTCTATCCATATCTATGAAAGATGAAAAAGACTGAAAAATGACCAGCCTGTCTTCCTTCCAGTTGTAACTCGGCCTGCTGTTTGCTAGCAGACCTCTGTCTGCATGAGTGAGTTTCCTTGTAGGTTAAAGAGACTGAATACCCACTTCCTCCTCCCTCCGACCCTGAGCCTGCAGGGCAGACAGACAGAAGCACACATATGATTAATACAGCACAGCTGCAGTACTGACTCATTTGCATATGTATTAATAGAGCAAAAACAACAATTCAATTACATACAGAGACATTCTGCATACTAAAGAACATATGCAAATAGCCTGGAAAAAGTGCAGCCAGCGTTTTCTCCAGCCTTCCTGACCCCCTATGGGCTAGCATCAGAGCCTAGCAGTTTTCAAGAGATGCCCTGTAAGAAGAACCTGTTAAAAAATGCTTATACAGCTATTACTCCTCCCGCCACCCCCCAGGTTCCCAGGAGGCATTTGACATTTGGACAATGGAAATAGTGCAAGCAGTGTCTTTTCCATGTTATTTCGTATTTGCCAGCCTTCAGTTTCATTCTGTCGTCTCTTTACATATAAGCCTCAGCATGAAGAAACCCAGTCCTTTGCCTCATTTTCCATATGCACACATTTATTTTATTTTATTTTTCTTTCATTTGATCTTTTGTACTGTTTACATTTTCTGTTGCCTTTCTCTTGTCTCAACCTTTCTCTTACTCTCTTTTTCAAGTCCAGGTTGGCTGAGGCTTTGAGCAACCTTGTCTACTGGAAGGTGTCCCTGCCCATGGCAGCAGGGGTGGAACTACATGATCTTTAAGGTCTCTTCCAACAAAAAACATTCTGTATTTTTTTTATCATCTTCTTAACTTCTTTGATTAGCAAAATATGGACATTTCTGTGCCTTTTTCTTGTAGTGACCTTAAATATCAGATAATAGTGTAATTCAGTGATTTTCTGCTAGGGGCCATTAGTACTTCTAATGAGTCTGAAAGGTGACTCAGAACAGCTAACCTGTTGTAGGTAGGCTTTTATATTATGGTTCATTGGTCTTCATCTCTGTTAAGAAGGTTCTCAAACTGAAAAGGTTGAAAATCACAGTTCATGCTATAGGTTCATACTATAGATACGAACTGGTACAGAATCTGATTCTAGTAGTAGAAACAGATGTTCTCTAAATCTCGTGGGAATTTAATAGGCAGTAGTTTTAAGCGTCTTTCAAAAGCATGTTGGAAGTATTTCCAGCACTGGAACTAAGGCAATATGAAGGCTTACTTAAGCTATAAACAGTTTCTTTGGCTGTAAGTTATTCCTTATGTTAGTTTGTGTTACAACTAAAAACTAGGTATACTAG
The DNA here is from genome assembly GCA_025447955.1 of Psilopsiagon aurifrons. NCBI lineage: Eukaryota > Metazoa > Chordata > Aves > Psittaciformes > Psittacidae > Psilopsiagon > Psilopsiagon aurifrons. Next base: position 85,137 of record JAOEHY010036151.1, read on the forward strand.
ATATATGTACTCAGTGTACTTCTTCATGTAAACAGTTCTCACAGTGTGATACACAACAGAATATTAGGCTATGGTCCATACACGTTGCACTTATTTCTGGAAAAGTGTGACATTTGACCTTGTCTTTCCTGGAGTAGGTAAACAGTGCTCTATTTCAACTTGAAGAAATAACAAGTCACTAAAACCTTTTGGAAACCTGACAAAGCCATTAAGATGCCCAGCTGTCTTGTTTGGGTGGCAACCCTCTGTGGGCAACCCTCTGTTTCAGGTAGTCTGAATTATCAGCCATTTGTTTGAAATGTCTCTGTGGTGTGAGGGGGGAAAAATAGGTCATGCAAAAAAGAGTGCGCAACTGTCTGGCAAGCATACTTGCGAGGTCAGGTCATCCTTAATTTCTTTTCTCTTGCAAAAATGTTGCACTTCTTTTTTTCTGGGGTTAGCCTGACAGACGGAAGCAGATTACTCCTTGATTATTTATAAGGCATTAATTTTAGATGAATATTGCTGAAGTAACTGACATCATAAGTAGTTTTAGCAGCCAGCAGAAGAGCCTGTTTGTAGATTGGAGTATGACAGTCTTCACTTACACAACATCCTGTGTAGTAGGTCAAAGCCCGAAGTGTATGAAAGAGGAGAAAACTCAAAGAGCAGAGGCATATATATCCGCTAAGACTTTGTTTATTCTTCTGTGTGATATAACCGGGCCTTTATATGGTTGAAATGGTGTTGTCAATGTTATGAGTTTGACTAGCTGCAGGACAAAGCCAGTGTCAAAATAGCAGCAATGGCAACACCTGTCTGCCAGAGTCATAAATTGGGTGGGGAAATTACCTGAGAATTAACTTAGGCTGCCCTGAAATAGCTTCTATTAAGAAAGAAGAAAAAAAACACCTTTGTGCATACACTTTGTGATAACGGAAACAATGCCTTCCTCCCTGCACTGCCAGCAGAGCAAACCTGCGAAGTATTTGTGTTTCACAAAACGAAGTGTTTTGTGGCTTGTATTTGTTTGGAATTAATTCTCCCTGGAAAGGTCTGTATGAAAATAACAAAACAAAACAAAACAACTTCCACACATTCACACTTTGTGCCCTTTGTGCATTCCAGACACTGGGTTTTGAAATAGTTGGCTTATGCTGCTGGTTTTCCTATTATGTTGTTTGCTCTTTTAGAGGGATGTTGCTGAAAAGAAGATTATATAATCATGCAAATAAGATTGTATAATCCTGAGCAAATGGTCCAGGGAGGTGGGGATGGAGGAAGGGGACAGACGGGGACGGGAAACCACATTGAGTAGGGCTTGGCTGGCTTCAGGGGTACTCGCTCTGAAACCATAACTGGGGGGGGGGCTTATGAGCCTCCTATAAAACATGAGAGCTGCAGTCATACTAGTGATTTTTTCTAGATTTTTTTGGAATTCATTGTCTTCATGCTGAGCTCTGCCAATAGTGTATATTTACAGTGTGCCTCAGCAGAACGTTGTGACAAACACACAGGAAAACTGCAAATCACTAACTCTTCAGGGCTTGTGGAACAATGCTACAAATAACAAATAACAACAGTGAGGAGAGCTGACTTACACAAAACTACCTACTTACTGACACTCACTCCTGTAGGTCCACAAATCAAATTACTACATTGCATGCATCTCCAGAGTTAGCATAAGAGAATCTCTCTTGAAGTCTTGCTGCTTTGTTGTACCTAGGTCATATGACATGATTTGTTATCATATGCAGATTGGTATAATATGTGAACGACTAAGAATTTTGATTTATCTCTTATTTCTTACTTCAGTCTTTTTTATGCCTATTCCTTTTTCTCCAAATTTTGAGGTTATTTCTAATTCACAAGACAGAATGGGACAGAAATAACCAGCACAGTAAATCTGTACACGGCGACAGTATCACTGGCTGTTGATATAGATTGCATATGGCAAAAACAGTGGAAGCCATTAAAAGTTTTTGTGCTCTTAGTCTCATCCTGTCTTTCTTATGTCTGATTCCTTGCTATGGTTGACTGTTACCAGCCAGGATATTCAAGCACCTTTTATGAATGGAGGCTAATATTAGGAACAGTTTGAAGCCATGAAATACCTAGTTACTGTAAACTGTAGATATAAGCATTTGACAACAAACTGCTGAGGTCAAGATTCTTGTTCTGTTGGTTTTCTTTCCAGAGTCATCAGTTGAACCAAGCTCGATAGAAAATATCATAGTATCTGGGGTTGTAACTTTTTTACATTAATTAATTTACACTGAGTGATAATTATTCTGTTGTATCTGAATAGCATAAGCCTGTTTCTGAGATTTAAATCTGAGTGCAGTTATTTCCCAGTAGCTAGGCTCAGTTTCTTCAAATTCCTTTTCTCCTTTCAGAGGTGCTTAATGGTTTCCACTACAGTGGGCTTCGTCAGATGAATCTGAGCAAGAAAATTTGGAGGCAACAGTACCTGTAGCTCCTACTACAAAACTAACTTTTATGTTTGTAACCTGCATGAGGTCTGTTGGTGTCTTGAGTTGGAGTCTTTATTCCTAGGCTGGCTTCTACATATCCCTTTCACTTTGCATAACTGCCTTATTCATTTGCCATTTCTACTAATGGCCTGCTTCTGTTCCTGTCCATTCATTAGATAGCTAAGAAGAAATATATTGCAGACTACTTTAGATTTCAGATTTAGATTCTTTGACTCTTTAGCCATGGAGACTGGTTGCGTCACAGGTAAGTTACTCAACCAGAAGTGTACTGCTAATTTGTAAAGTCATCTATCTCAGAGACTGAGAAAGTGTAGAATTGCAGAGAGCAGAGCTGTCAGCAAACTACTGTCTTTCCCTAATGGACAAACATACAAATCAAACTAAAAAGCAAAATACCAAAATCAGAAGCATGCATACAAGAAAAAAAAATAATTTGAAATTCAGTGTGTGTTTTTAAGTATCCTATGATTATCGATACAACAGGAAAGCAGTAAGGAAGTTTCAGATGCTTGTGTAGTAGTAGAAACTGAGATTTATAAAAGCATTTTCCAGCTATATCTGCACCTCTGTGTCTTGCGGTTTAGAGTGATTGCTCTCTCTGTTTAAAAACTGCACTAAAGCAGAATCTTGTAGCCGTATTGTGAGTTGTACTTCCGTCTAGCAACCACAGCTGTGCCACATACTGCACCAGCGGTGCCTGACAGGGCCAATCTGTTTGTGGCATATTGAAGGAGTCAAATTGTCTTTGGGGACTGCTGTGGAATGGCTTCTTTTTTTTCAGATCCTTCCTATAGGTACAGTGTCTGTTTCTCCCAAAGGGGTCTGGGTCTGCCAGTTTGTGTGCAATGGAATGAGGTTAATCCCTCAGAGATGTGAGGTGCCTCGAGGGGTTGTATCTGTTTCCCTGCCTGATGCACTCGAGCCCAAAAAGCAGCATCTCTGCATGCCTCCCCATGGGTGCTGTTTTGGGGAAGGCCAGCTGTCCCCCAGCACACCTCGGCATCAGGTCCAGCAGCTCACTGCCCTTCTGAAAGTGGAGTGTCTAGTCTGCAGGTTATACTTCTCTCCATGTGGGAGTGTGAAAACAGCATCTGACAACAAAGTGTTGTCTTTTTCTTTTCTTAATTTTTCTTTTCCCTTTCATGGCTCAAAACACTCTTTACAGATTACAACAGTTGATGCACCAAAACATTACAGATTGTGATAGTGTTATTAAAGTGTTTTGGGCCATTACCATAGAATACAGCAGCATATTTATTTCATTAAGGGAACCAAATGAATCTAGCTGAATTTGGCAGAAGAACATGGCTGAAGTCCTATTTTATCTCTGACGTTAATTTTACCATCAAACTCTGAATTTCTGAAAATGAGAAAATTCACAAAAGAAACATGAATAGGTATGCTACATTTTGTAGTAGGTTAAATTTTCCTAAAGTATCTATTACTATTGGTGTTTGTTCAATATTCTGATATTTACTTTGCAAACTTGGAGTTTACTGATGTTTGAGGTAAGCAGTATGCTAGGTATAGCTCATGTTTAACTCACTGTCCTGCTTGTCACCAATAGCTGCTTGGAATATAGTTCCTTTTAGGCACATCAACACTACTCATCCCATTCCCATTATCATGGCAGCCTTGCTTTTTGCTATACACTTGTCTGATGTACTTGTGGCAAAAGTAATTTGTACAGTATATATCAATGTGAGTTTGGATAGGATTTTTAAAGAGGCCTGAAGGGATTTAGGAGCCCAGCAGTAATTACTTTCGTATGGTGGCTTTGAAAATAGGATATGCAACATTCACACTTAATCCTTCCTCCTTTCCACAGCTGTTTTATTTTTTCCCATGATTTCTTTTGCAGAAAGGAAGTCATCAGAATTGTATCAAAATGTTTGATAGTGAGGTGACTTTCATTTGAAAGCTCAGTTTTCGTTGGGTGCGATGAAATACATGAATACTCAACATTTCCTACCTCTAGTCCAGGCTGGCCAAGCTATCATTTGTGTGGTAGGTTGTGTTTCAGTGTGTAGTGCTTGCTTTCACTTGAAGTGGGGAAAAAGTGAGAATGAGCATAATTTCCCAGCATTTTGTGTTGTGCACTGGGATGGCATATCCCATATACTTGTGCATTGGAATTTCATTATTGTACAGGTGTTGGGCTTCCCCAGAAGCAGTGTTGAGTAACAGATTTTTATCATACTGTGTGGACACAGGTAGATGAACTTGGTATTCATGACCCAAGCTCAGACGGAAGAAGGTATTCTAAAAGAAGCCATGGCCTACCCAGTTAAAACTCAAAGTATTATACTTACAGTTGCAACTTTTCTTAAGTGTGTTTGATTTTAAGTTCGTTCAGATAACTTCATATTCATTCCTTCTCTGAATCAGGTCCCTGTCCTTAAAGGATGTAGGATAGGTAGGTGCTTGCACATCAAATGTTTCTTCCATATCACGCTGGGTGGCATTACAGGTTTGATTTCACTAAAAGGTATTGCCCACCATCAAGTATAGAAAGAAATGCATACTAAAACAATGGGGAAATGTTAGATTAAAAAAAAAGCTGATTTGTCACTTTGCTCATTGACTATGAACCGAACAGACTTCTAACCCTTAAAATACTTTCTCCCCCCTTTTCCTCTCTATTGCCTGGAATCTTAAGAGCTTTATCATTTGCAGTCATAAAATGAAAATATACACCAAACCCTCAAAGGGCAAGTATGAAATTAAATTATATTTGGGCAGCTGTAACCTTTTAAAACGATCAGATTCCAGTTAATGTATTTCTTCCTGTTCCGAGTGCTGCCATGGTGTTTGATGGTGGGAAGCAGTCCAAAGGGCATTGGGAGATAATAAATTCACTGGAAATTTCACCCTGAGGCGAGCCTCAATACACCAAGGCTTCCATTTAGCGGTACTGACCTAAAAATCTTGTCACATCCAAAGGTCACTTAGGTTGGGGTTGGTGTGTCCCATCTATCTTTCCCTGGTGCAAAGAATGACAGCTGAGCTCATAAACAGCCATCAGAATATGGAAGACAAGCAATGGGTAGAGGGAAGAGAAGGAAGAAGGATAATACCACTGGCAACTTCTTGGATTTCCTCTAGGCCAGCGTGAATAGATAACTATCTTTGGGATTGCTTGTTTCTGCTACTGCAGAAATGGCAATTCAGTTTTAAGTGGTTACAGTTAACTGTGGAAGTCTAAAACAAGTGATTCCCCCCGTGTCTGCAAATACCATGTAATCCTACTGGTACATATTACACTGTCCCTGAGCATTTCATACGTGTTACCAGTCTCGTTAGTCAAAACAATTTGCAGTTTCTCTTTACTTCCAAGGAGAATCAAAAGACTAAAAAGCTGTCAGTGTTGACAGCTATAAGAACAATGATTCTAAGGGAATTTGGCCAACAACAGTAATTATAAATAATACTGGAAGGTAAGATATTTTCAATCTTATGAGAAAATCTGTGATGTACATCCTCTAGGACATTACTTAGCCTAAGCTCATTATATTTGGTATAATCCTCTACACAGCAAATTGAAGCAAAAGGCCTTTCAGGGTGGCTGTTGTCTTCCAGTCATAGTTCTTAGGTTTGCAATGGGAAGCTCCAGTGGATCCTTCCTATTCTTGCAGTCTATTAAATATTTGGGACAGGGCTCAGAGTCGCATAATGGAAGTATATTTGAAGGACAAAGATCTAACTTATAATTGGTCTGACTTAATTGGGGATGAGCCCTGCAGCATATGTCCATTATATCCTCATGGCACGAATCTCCTCAGAATTCCCTTAGAAGAGGATGAGAGAGGCTGTTTGCCAGTCACTGCTGGGATGCAGGCGGCAAAGATTCCCTCTTCTGCATCATATCTTGGTTAGAAAAATAAACTAGTTGGTGGTCATTGTCCTTCTGACAACACTCCACTGTTGGAAGAAAGATAGGAGGTATGCTATAAGCATTGGTCTGGTTAATTTTAGAACATTAAATTGAAGACAAATTTTTTAAAGAAATGATTATATAAAATCATTGTAACTTGAAGACAAATTTTTTAAATTGAAGACAAATTTTTTAAAGAAATGATTATATAAAATCATTGTAACTTCGGACATATGAGAAAAAAATCAGAATGAAACACCTGTATGCCAGAATTTGCAAGATACTGAATAAGAAATTCCTCCTGGGAATTTGCTGATGTCTCTCCATGAATTTTCATAAATCAGATCCTTCTGAAGAGGATTGTAAATTCTGTGTTCCTTTGCTTGTTAAGACTAAATGGAGAATAACTGTTATTTTCAGAAGTATTTCACACATTCTTGCAAACATACTATATTTGAGGCAAACACAGTAAAGAAGGGCAAGATTGGCCAGCTGTCAGTGTTTGTCTTCATTTTCCTTGGGTTCACACTCTACTTTATGTTAACATATATGTTCTCTACATAAATCCAAAGTAATCTGAAGGCAACTTTTGGAGAGTTATATGCCCTTTCCCACATGTTCTGTGCTGAAAATGTAGCTGTATGCCTTAGCCAGTTGTGCAGCTTTGAGGAAGACAAAATCACTTTCCATCTTGTATAAGAAGACAAAAGGAAATTTGTATTTTTCATGAAGTTCAGAGACAACAATTTAAAAAATTATAGACATGCCGAGCACAGACTACCTAGGTTTTGGGTTTTTTTCCTGGTTTGTTCTCAGGATGGTGGGATGGCAAACATCTTTAGCCATGGATGCCTAACATATATTATTCAGCTGGCCTGAATTTGCAGGTTCCATACCAGTTTTTCTAAAGGGAGCTGAGGGTGATTATTTCAGACCTAGTCAGGTGGATTCCGTGAATAGTCCCTTTTCTACTGTGCTTCAGTTTCCTTTTTCATTTGCCCAGGCAATTCCAGTTACTAAGCACGTAAAAGTGGATAATAAAGTCAGAATATTTCTGTTGTTGGTGGGACATGGAGCCTCTAGGCCACTGACTTTGGGTTTCTGTAGAGATTGGAATTTGTGAAAGATACAATTGGAGTCACTGAAGGCAACTTTTAACCACCGAGTGTAGCTTCCCTGTGTCAGTTGAGTTTTCTATCCTGGCCAGGTACCTGTTGTGTTGGTCAGTGCATTGCTTCTCTATGTTTTCATAGCTGTATTCATGCCATTTCATGCCAGATAACTTTGGATAACTGACAGTGATACTGAATTATGTTAATGTTGTTAAATACATGATGGAAAGATAGATGGTGAGAATAAGGATTGTGTTTAATGTCTGTGATATTGGGAAGTGCTTTAATGTTACCTTAGATGCTCTTTTTATTGTAGTGAATATGATTCCTTTGACCAGAAGCCTGTGTTATGCTATGATATTAACTGGAGAAGTTGAGAGATATTTTACAGTTGCTGACTTTGGCAAAAACAAGATGTGTCCCTGCGTAATGGAGGACTGTACTGTTTCTTGCATTATTCATGCTTCCCACGCTGGAGTCACAAACATTGGGTAATGTTAATACTTGTCATGGAAAAATCTAATTGTCAGAAATGTTTAATATATTACTGATAGATGGGAATGCCCACCAGAGACCTTCTCTGTTTGGATTGAAATGTGACACATAATTAGCAATAAAGGAAGGCAACGTATGGAGTGGATTGTTGCTTTATGAAGGGAAGTGAAGGGGATCCCTGCTTGACATTCCCATTCTTTCCTGAAATAGAAATCTATTTACCAATTGCTAGCTGAAGAAGCAATGAGTACTGCTTGCCCTCCCACTGTAATGAACAGGCAGTCTTGAAGCAGCATAAAAAGGGTCAGTCACATAGGTCGTACATCATATGAGGAGGCAGATGTTAGAACATATTGTAATGGATTGCTGTGTGGTATGTGAAGATGGTTTGTGGAGTACAGGGATGGGGGAGAGAAGCTACTAGCAATGTTTTATGTCATGGTCACTGTAAATACCCAAATATTTGAGGAAAACTTCTGAAGGCAGGAAATCAAAGTGTTAGCATTCCTGCTACATTAGTCTTGTGGGTAAAATGATGGAGGCAAAAAGGAGTAGAAGCATAAGTCCCTCTGTAATACTCCATGTAATATGAATATGTCTAGGTATTATCTGTGCTCTGCCAAAGTCAGTGTTAACCTTGGAACGTGTGAGTATTTTACCTGAAAAAAACCCCACAGAGTTTCAGATTATATTAAACTCAGAACTGTTAAAATAGTTTCTATTTTAGCAGTGCCCCTAATTCACACCCACTCAAACACCTCCTCTCTCATTAACCCCATCATCAGACCCAAGTAACTCAAGTGAAATGAGATGGCATTAGGAATGAGGTAATGAACAAAGATTTCTGGATAACATTATTGCTTCATGATAGCAGCTTTTGTTAGTGTGACTACAGTTAAGAGCTTCTCTGTATTTCCATTGCAAACTCTTTGGTACTTTCACCCCTTTGGCCTTACAGACAACTACTCAGCCAGAAGCAATTTAAAATTTGATTTTACATCAATTTTGGCTGGTTTTTTGAACTGAAAAGAGTTGTGTTTGATACTGCTTTCTAAACGTAAAAATTGATGTTTTTTTCCCTCCTGATCCGAATTTCCAGATGAACAATTGAAAATACAGATTAGCTCTTTTTATTACCCAGCCACATTATGAACAATTGAAAAATGTCTCCAAAGCATATACAGTAATTTCAGTATTTCATGGTTTTGGACAAACAGATCCACCCTCATGTTATAAAAACATCCATACTAAAAATCGGTGGGAAGTGGCCATTTTTTGAAAAGCATTGTTTTCACTGAAGAGTCTACATTTTTTAGGTCTTTTTAAAAACACTTGCTCAATGCCTCAAAAAAAATTGTGAAAATGAACTTTAATACATAGTCATGGATCAGCTGTAGTAGCAGATTATAAAGCTTATTACTAGTTAAATAGTGTTAATATAGTGCATGTCACTGGTTGTAGAATATGTGGCTATGTAGAATCCTTTAAGAGATGAGTTAAGAGATTGCAGCCGTGTTGCCAGTGAATGGCATCCTTTTTGCCTGAGAAACAGAAGTTCAGAGAGATGTATTTCTGCATTCACCCCGTCTATACCTAAGAGCAAAATGATGAAGAGTTAAAGGAGAGAGTGGACACTTCCATTGGATAGTCAGAGAAGCTGGAAGAGTGTGGGATTTCACAGCTTTAATGCAGATGGAAAGGTGGCAGTGGAGGAAAACGGAGAAGGTTGCATTTTTCCTTGGTCAGTTTGACACTAAAAGGTAGAAAGCTCTGCTCTCTATTGTATGTTTGGACTAGTAAAACTACAAGCAGCCTTCGTGTTCCTCTTAGCTGAATGGAAAGTTCCAAAGTTCGCTGTATAAGCTCTTCTTGTGCTTGGGTGATGCGTAGTGTGTGACCTTCAATCATGTTACTGTGCCTACAGCTTCTTAAGCCTTGAGTACAGCATGTGCCAAACAAGGCATTTTGGCATGAGTTTCAGGGTAGAGTTGAGGCTTTTCATGCGTGGGCTGAAGTCTGGCCATGTAGTGTCATTGGACCTTAGTGTTTGTGGTTTGATTGTGGTAAGACTCAAAAACTAAATCCTGAGGGATTTTAGATGTTTTCAGAGACCACTTTTGGGGGAACAAAGTCTCTAAGAATTAAGAATTAAACTTCTGTGTATGTCCTAATGGAATATGCAAAGTGCCACTCTTCCCATTACATCAGTGTATGCATGGAAATAATGAGATGAGCCAGAAAGCAGCTTCTTATATTATTTCCTGAGAAGTTTGTCAAAGCTTTGCAGAGGTTTCAGGCTCTCTGGAGTTTTATAGGGTCAATTGGAGGGGGAGTTTTGCAGACCACACCTATTTTTATCATAAAATCACAGAATAAAAAGATTGAACAGCTATTGAGTTGTTTCTGCTACGTCATTTTGTTAAAGAGAGACTTTAATATAATGAATCAGACTCCAAAATAATGAAGTTAATTGAGTAGTTTTCTACTTTCTCAGGTCTCCTCAGCAATTTTGTTAACAAGTAATGGCACTCTCCTCCACGTACTCTAACATCTTCTCTTTGTAGCCTGTTACAAAGCAGCACAATTCAAAAAAGATGCATTTAGGTTTTTAAGCATATAAGTTATCTAGTTTATAGGATAGGAGCTAGTTTAAAGTGAGGGACTTCTTTGAGTTTAAAGGGGATAGGACTGAATGTTGCAAACATTAGGAGGAGTCTGATCAGAGTGAAACTCGGCTGATTGCTGGTTTGGAAGACAAATTTTCTCTGATTTAGTGAGGCTCAAAATGTTCTAGATCAAAGTTGGGCCAACTTCATGTCCTTGGTTGGAATTACAGTTTCCCCAGGTCTGGTGACTTCAACCTTTTCTGCAAGCTTTGTCTTACTAATACCTAAAATACAAACACTGTTTTAGAAGAAGAAAGGATTCCTTGTGGGTAGAAGCTAAAGGAAAAGTATATGTGAACTGGAGCTTTCCACAGTTCTTGTTGCGTATTCTTGCTCTTATGGAAAGGGATCGCAGTGTGCTGCTGGGGAAGAGAACTTATGTCCTGTATTGATATGATGACTTCACAATGGGATCCCATAGGACAAGGCAGGACTTTAGCTTTCTGTAGGACCTGAGTAATGACCATGTAAGGCAATGATCACAAACAGCGATTATACGAGAGGTAAACCAATTGCTGTTGAATTCTGATAGAACTTGTTTGAAAGTTTCCTGCAGTAAAGAAACCCTTAAACTGGAAAGCTAGCACTGCATGACTGACATTCTTCTCCCCCAAAATACTAACCTTGCTCTACTTCCTCCACCCCCCAAAACAAAATAACTGCTGCAGCTAAATAAAGATGCCATGTGTCACATCTTATTAGTACTCCCAGCCAAGGGAAAAGGGAAGGGGAAAAAACCTCTTCAAAACTATTCTCGGAATCAATTTGGTTTAGTTTAGCTCTCGGAATAAGTATGTTTTCTTCTGCAGCTCTGATGATCTATCCATCACTGGTCTCTCCCTTTCAGTACTCTTCTGCCTGTATTTCCTCCTTTATGTGTTCTTTTCAGGGAAGCTTGGCACAAGGGAAGCAGCTCAAATGCAGTCCTTAGTTCCCCTCTAAGGCACAAATGTGACATTCTTTCCTCTCTGCCCTAAGTGGAAGAGAGTAGCTGTGGCTCTCTGAGCCTGTGAAAGTGAGCTCTGTTTGAAAGTCGCTTACGATGGACTAGGAATTTTGTCACTCTGTCTCCTGCGCCTTTATCCAGACCCTTTGCCACATAATACAACTCAGTTCAAAGAGCAAATTAAGCTTTTGAATGAGCTGAGTAGATGTCACTGAGCTCCTGTACATGTCAGATAACTAAGGAACAATGTTAATTTGTAGTTCCAAGGACAACAGATACAATTGCATGGTACTCCAGCTTCAGAAATACTCCTAATGTCAAGAGGGAACCAGAGTAGAAAGAATATGTTTCTCATTTCACTGTTTGATGTAATTAACAAATGAAGATATAAACATTTGGGAGTTTTAGGAAATAACGCTGGGAAAAATATCCAAGTGAATTTTTTTCAACTTATTTTATTGTTTAATTTATTTCTTGTCCCCTCCCACACACTATAATTTGGTAATATGGCACTTGCTTCTGGTAGGTTGTTGCCATTCTTCTGTGATCTTTAAGGAGAGACTTCAATATTTTAGAACTTGATTGTTAGCACAGCTTGTCACATAAGAGTTTTTAGAGCAGGCTGAATAGTCTGGTCTACATGTACTGCTGAATACCTATTTCATTATATTCCTGAAGAAGAGGAGGGACAAGTCACCAAGGAATCTTACCATCATCAAAATATAAGAACCTGATACCGTATCAGCATTCAAGTGAGCAAATCCATGTTCTCAAAATAAGAAATTCAGTTGACCTTAATCTTTCTACTATGAGCTCTGCACTTCAGGAGAAACATAGTATTCAGATTTGAAGTAATTAATTCAGTATCGGTCCTAAAGCAGGCACAGAGTTTCCCTGACTTAATTTCCTGTTGAATACAACAACTTAAAATGCAAACAGAAAATCTATAAATAAAAACTGGAGAAAAAAAATCGCTTGAGGAGATGTGTATAAAATAGCAAAATGCCTTAATTATAGCTCAGCAATCTGAAATATATAGAACCTTTTTTACAGTAATTCTGCTCCCAGGGTTTGCTTATTAACTAGTCTAGTCACTTAATGGATAACAATGAATGATTATATACAGTACCAGTCAAGTAAAGCAATGTAATGCGAAATAAGTGTTTTGTCAAATGACCACTCATAGAATTTTGTTCTCTCAAATGGGAAATTACACTTACTGGAGTCAGGTGCTCTGAGCTAGTTGCCAAAAGTCTGGATATATCAAAAAATAAGCTCTTGGGAAACATACTTGTGGTAAACAAATAGGCAGTAGTGAGCTTTTTCCTGCAAGAGTATAATGTCTGGGCCACTTTACTGACTTCAGGCTTCTAATGTGGAAAAGCTGTACTGTGACAGAAGTCTCCACATGGAACTTTCATACAAACACTTCATTACATAATAGTCAACTCTATTCTTTATTACAGAATTGTCAGTGATAAAGAGAATGCAGCTTACGAAACAAATGCCCCCTCTTAAGTTACACATCCCTGTTTTCGTTCGCCTTCTACATTAGCACTGCTCATCTTACTGTATACTTCTAAAAGAGTATGCTGTCAAAAGTATGTCCTTACTTTAAAGATTTTAATCTATTTTTTTTTTTTCTAACAAAAGCAGTTTCGTTGGCAAAAAAATAAGTGACAGTAATGGTGACAAAAATACTTTATATTCTGGTGCTGCACAACAAACTATAGGAATAGACATTTGCCAGATTATATCTTTTTTAAATATGTACAATATTAATTACTTTCCTTGAAGGGGACACTGTTCATATGCAACATTTCATCCAACAAGCTTTTTCCAGAAGCCATTATCAGGTTTCCCCTCCAATATGCATTCCATATAGTCGCTCTATTTCAATTACTGTCATATGGTGTGAACATGGTATGTATGGATATGTAGGCCAGTTGGGCAGTTTTCCAGTTAAAGACTCTTCATTCGTAAAGAGAAGGCAATCTTAAATACACAGTTTACAATGATATTTTATCACAGAAACTAACAGATCTTATTAGCCTCTGATAGGAAGTGTCTATTGATAAGTTCCTACAGTTACATCCTGTAGAAGGATTGTCTTTTTGTTAAGGCATGGGACAAAGGAGCCATGAGGTCTAGGTTCTAATCAGGAGTTTCCTACAGTCTTCCTGTTTCACCAGGAATAGTCAGTTGATGTCATGGGTGCTGATTCTCACCTTGCTAATATTTGAATAGCATTTATCCATTGGCAGAATTAAAGACTGGTTTTCAAGGAAAACTCAATTTCTTAACATTTGTAGAGTGTTATGGTTAGTTTATTTTGTATAGAAACCTCTATAAATTAAAACATAGTTGTACTCCAGCTAAAATGATTGTCCTATCCATTGTAATTACATTAGCTTCTAATAAAATTCAGTGCTACCAAAAATTGTACCTACAGATTTTACTTTATTCACTGTTTTACAAGCAAAGCAAGTATTGATGTGGATGTACTGTGGGTGATAGAAGTCTTTATTATTTCAAATGCAGACTTAAAGCTCATTCAGGTTTTCAGTGATCTGGACTCCAGCCTTGTTTCTGGATGCCAAGGATCCCCAGTTGGTCATAGCATATGAGTTCCAAATGAGGAAAGAACTAGTGCATTCAGCCTGGCACAGGCAAAGCAGTCCTGTTGACTACAGTGAGATTATTCTCAGGAATAAGGCCTGCAGGCCTGGAACCCTCGAGATCAGCTACCAGAATCATATTTTATGGAGAGTTGTGGTTACTGATTCTAAAAGTGATGTTTTTTTAATATGAGAGAGATGGTGGTTACAAGGCTGTGCTTGTAACTTGCATGCAAGAAATATATAAATGTAGCCTTGTTCTGTTTGTGAATGCTTTACAGTTTTTCTAGTGAGAACTTGTTTTTCTTAATGTTTCTTAGGGTTTTTAAGGCTAGAGAGACCACTAGGTTGTCTAGTCTGACAAAACAAGATGTAAAAAAAATTATCTGGCATAATAAACTCATTCTTTAAAGCACATATTCCAGAAACACATCTGATCTTGACTGAAACGCCATGAATCAAAATCCACAGTTTCTCTAGGCAGTTTCTCCAAGTGTTACCAATGCTTTCTGATTTACTAATACTCTCTGATTAAAAGCAGCATATTACATATCTATTAATTTGCTCAGTCTTAACTCTCAAATACCTAATAATTGTTCCTTGATTCATGATATACTTACCTGGTTTTCTCCCTTGGGCTAAATACACAGCAAAGCTAGGATGAGAGTTTTCAAAGGAAGTTAGCTGGTTTCTGTGGCCATGGGAAAGAACAATGTAGCTTTTCAACATTTCGTGGATCTTCTCTAGTCTCTCTGTGGTCCACAGTTTTGGGGTGAATTCATCCAGCATGCTATTTTTTGCTTGGGGAATAAAGGAAAAGCTAGTTCAGGCAAGATCCCCTTCCAGAAAGAGTATCTGTGGGACATATGCATACTTCAGCACTGGGAGCCAAGTCAATTTCTTTTAGGAAATGGGTGTGATAAGGACATACAGTAGGTAGATCAGTAATAATTATCCAACTTTGTTCAGAATTCTAAGCAAAAAATTGAAATTAAAAAAATAAACCTAAAATAAGCCAAAGTACTCTTAAGTGCATCTCAGGATCTTAAAGTATATATTGTTCTTATCTGAAATTATCCCGAAGTGAAAGCTAGCAAACTTAAGCACTGAAGCTGAATAAAATTACCTTTGGGCACAGTTTTAAAAGAGCTGTTTGATACTGTTCACATATTATCTTTGTTTTCTGAAAAACTCCCAGTTGGTGCAAACAAATAGAACTTTAAAGCTTTTGCTGATATTTTGAATATACAAATGAGCGATCTCTTTGAAATGTTTGACTATCTTTGAAGGAAACTTAGACACAGAATAAATGAAATTCTGGCATTTCAACCTTTCAGATATGTAATGAATAGTTAAACGAAGAACTTTTTTAATGGTAGATCTGGAAAGCATTGCCATTAATTGCTATGGAGGGGAGTTTGAATTCTGATTTCTCTAGTTTTTATCTATGTTGCCACTACCTTTAAAAAATAATCCTACAGTAGAATGTTGTCCTGGGTTCAGCTGTAGCAGTCATTTTTCTCCTTACTAGTAACTGGTGCAGTGCTGTGTATTCAAATTCAGTCTGAGAACAATGCTGGTAACGCACTGATGTTTTTAGTTGTTGCTAAGTAATGTTTACCCAGATCAAGGACTCTTCAGTCTCCCATGCTCTGCCAGGGAGGAGGGGAAGCCGGGAGGAAGCAGAAACAGGACACCTGACCCAAACTAGCCAAAGGGGTATTCCATACCCCCAGCACATCATGCCCAGTATATAAACTGGGGAGAGTTACCAGAAAGGACCAATTGCTGCTCAGGTCAGGCTGGGTATCGGTCGGTGACTGGTGAGCAGTTGTATTCTCTCCCATTGTTATTCCTCTTATCGTTATTATTATTGGTGGTAGCAGTAGTGGTTATACCTCAGTTACTGGACTGTTCTTATCTCAAGCCGTGGGAGTTACGTTCTTTCGATTCTCCTCCCCATCCTGCCAGGGACAGGGGGGAAGAAAAAAGGGGAAAGTGTGTGAGCAGCTCTGTGCTTCTGAGTTACCGGCTGGGCTTAAACCATGACAGATGCATGTCAAATACTTGTTTTAAGTGAATTCCTTTTTCTTTC
Organism: Psilopsiagon aurifrons; assembly: GCA_025447955.1. NCBI lineage: Eukaryota > Metazoa > Chordata > Aves > Psittaciformes > Psittacidae > Psilopsiagon > Psilopsiagon aurifrons. The sequence goes on from JAOEHY010036151.1 coordinate 101,417, forward strand.
CAGTTCTTTGGGTCCTGTTTTTAAATAAAAAAGGACATGAACAGATCCAAAATTAATTCTTTCTTCTGTAATCAAACTTTGCATGCCTTATGTAAGCATAAATTTTGAGGTAAAGAAAATGTAATTAATGTATTCTGAATGAGAGAATCTCAATTTATGCCATTTTCTCCCCCCAGATTATGCAAAAAATCAAAGAACAGGGCCATTCATGTGTATATTTTTAATGATGGGTCTCAGAATGGCGAAGAAATTGAAGTGTTGGATCAGTCAGCAATTCAGACATTTAGGCACAGTGGTTTGGAAATTCATCACTGTGGTAACTCCACTGAAAAACTTGTCTATATCAGAAGCAGATTTATTGCAAGAACTGATTCAGTCTCCAGTACCACCTGTCTCTATTTCTCTGTTTTTTTTTAATAACAGCTCTTAATCTCTATTGTTCACTAATAAAAGTATTTTAAAAAGAAATAATACTTTAATCCAAATGCCTATAGATGTTTGAATCAACTATCTCTGCCTGTGTAATTGCTAACACTTTATTCTACCCTTTTTAAAATTGCTATTAAATCTCATTTTCATTTTCTATATTAATAGAACAAGAATTCATTTTTAGTGTACCCTCAAAGCAGTAATGAGCATTGTTAACATGTAACAACAATGCCCAAGGGGAAAGTTTTCAAAGCTGGTCTAACCTTAAGGCTTTGCTATTGATGTAGTACAGAGTCATCAAGCCAAGGGCTGTTAGAGCTAGTCCATTTGGAGAGTTCAGCTGAGTACTTCTGCTTAATATATGAGAAGAATTATAAATGGTGCAGGTGATGACCTAGTGAGGAGGGGGAATTTTTGTTTAATAGCTTAAGAACAGGGGAGCAACATAAAAAAAATAACTATACCTCCTGCTCATTTAAAAGTGTATCACATTGTGCTTTAGTTCTGAGGATTTTACTTCCATAGAGGTTTTCATAAAAGGTTAATGACAGAACATTAACAAGGCATGCAGTATTGCACATGAGCAGGGGAGCTGAAACATAGTCATTTAGTTATAAACAAACAATAGATGTTGCTTTTTAATTGTATTTTTCAGAAGCCAGATCTGCCTTCTTATTAAATTTAGAATATTACACTTGTTTATTACATATAGCAAAAATAAATTAGTCTAAAGCCGTGGTGCTTCACTGATTTCAAGTGAATGCCTTGGTCACAATAAACCAGTCAAAACCCTATGGGTTGAAATTCCTGCATGAGTTGTAGTGCAGCAAAATGAACTTGAGTACTAGAATTTGAAACTGAGCCTTTAGGTTAGCTAAAGGTAGCAGGAATTCAAGAGTCTCTATTTGAGGTACAAATTAAAAGGCTCAAGAACAATTTATTACAGCAGTGATACAGAGTAACATCATTTTAATTGGCGCTTTTTGAGGTCTAAGTTTAATTACTATGAAAAATATAAGGGTGCATTTTAGGTGGTGGTTTAATGTTTCAACTGAGTCAGTTCATACACTATCCCAGAATTTGAAATTGTTGGGGAAGCAGGTGTAGAAATATTCTTTTGTTGGAGCTGAGTTTGTCTATGAAATGGATACATAATTTGTTGTCATTTAGCTGTCTTGATTTCACAGCATTTGGTCACACCATTGACCTTTCCTTGGGTATAATCTCAAGGTTGTCATGTCCTAAAACAACTAAATGAGAACAGAAAAGTTCAATAATGTCAAAACTCAAAAATATTGACTGAGTAATGTGTTGCATGTTATATATTTCTCTGTATCCATTTTTAGAAATAGAGGGGGAATGCAGGAACAATGTTACTGGTTAAATAAGATTCAAACTCTGGCAAGTTCGTAAGCTACATGGTTTTCATTTTAGCACTGTGCTTGATGTTGCTTTTCATAGAATAGATGGTTTCTGTTGCAAGAAGGGCCTTTTTAAAAGGGTACTCTAACAGTGGGCCTCTTATAAGATTTTATTTAATGTTTGTTTATAACTTAAAATGAATTAAACAAGAGGTGATATGTTGAATCTGATAATGGGAGAACAGAAGTTTGTGCAAAGCATGAATGAAGGCTTTATAGCCTTAGACCCCTCTTTACAGATTAATGCAGACTATACTATGTGCTTCACTCTCTTGAGGTGTATCTGTCCCTGAACTGAGAGTAAGGCAAACATTTGAAATTCCATGTATTCCGTTTATAACTTAAAATACGGCTTTCACCAGAGCTGTTACATAGGGAAATTCATTCCCCTTGCTTATTTAGTCTTCATCTACTTTGGATGCAGTGCCAAAAAGATGATTGATAACAATACTGTGAGGAAGAGCCATGACTTCCAACCCATTTCACAGTGACCACTAAATGGGTGTTAGATGCTACACATTCTTAGATGCCATGTTCTGCATGTATTTCATTGTAGTCTAATTCTTGTGTTTTATTCTTTGGACCTCAATGGAAGGTTGAGAATAATGTTTGAGGTAGAGATTTCTTTCTCTTCCCATTCTATTTCCATTTCCAAGGGTTCTGTTGAAAAGTCTTCCTCAAAGGCTCACAGAAATTTCTGTGAGGTTCAGTCCTCCACAGGTGGCTTCCTGTATGGCCTGTCAGCAATCTCCAGTTGGCTCAGGACTAAGTGTCCAAACTGACTATGTTACTTTTACCTTTACGTTTGGACAAGGCATATTCTCTAATAGCTAATCTGCAGTTTAGGAGCAAGCTTGAACCTTTCCTGCTCAGTGGGTATTTGACTTTCTTTTGTCTTTTTCCCATAACTGCCTGGATATGTTTTGCCTTTTTTTTTTTTTTTTCAGTAGGGAGCAAAAGAAAAGAAAAAGCTTTTCCTAGATCTGTTGTGTCTTCACCAAAGTCCAATTATGTTTGAGCTGTTCCCTAGACATGGATCCTATTTCTTGAACAACTATTGCCCTTCTGATATATTAATTCATACATGAAGCTGTCTTGGTTTTCCTTGAACTGCCTGCTACAGTTCTTCTCTGGTTCACACAGGCCCTTGTTCCTTTCTCCCTGCTGGATTTAGTCTTTTGAAAGAATGAATGGATATGAACTTCAACTGATAAATACATGCATTTGAATCTGTGCCTGATTTGTGGCTGGATTGTTTTTGATGACTTTTATCTGTAGTTGATTTGCATCTATTTCGCTCAGACTCGCTGGGGGTAACACATAGAATAAATGAATAAATAAATTTGAGGGAGAGGCAAGGACAAAACAGATGAATGAATGATGGGGAAAAAGAGGGAGACTAAACAGAAAGGGATAGATAAATGGTGATTAAGAAGTACAGAAAAGTGAGGAACAAGCGGTGATCAAAGTAGAGAAAAGAAATAAAAAGGATTCAAAACTGGAAATAATAGAAAGAGTAAAAAAGAAGTAAGTAAGAACTTGGTGCCTGATTGCACCTGGAAGAACAGAAATAGGTTACATTTAATTATGTGAAAAGGCTAGGACTGTGCACCAGTGAAGGGAAGAGTTTGTGCAGGGAACCACGGGGCAGTGTCTGGGGTTGTCCAAGACTCAGAGCAGTAAATCTTGCCCATTTGATCAAGTTAAGTGTATGCTTCAGAGCTTATATACTCTGAACTCACATTAACAATGTCTCTCTACCTTTTGCACAGCTCTGTGTTGAATATTCCTTTATCAAATCCCCATTCTTCTCTTTAAAACTTGTTGGTTTGGGTTAGCATTTCTTTGTGCCCTCCAGTCTGGTGCCTGACCTTTTTTCTTTTATCTGCATATGCAATTAACTAAAAAAACAGAAGCAAAGCAACTAAGCACCACTAATAAGACTCCATAGACTAGTCATATTAAAGCCCCCTTGTTTTTTTCACATCCAGTACCATGTTCCTGCATGTTATCCCATCTCAGAAGCCCTATTAGCACCTGCAGGCAGAGAGCACCATCATTCAGTGTTACACATTACATATATACTGCACAGCACAAATAATATATAGCATCAGTCTTTGAAACTGATAATGTGACCAGGGAGGGAAAGCCTTTTTTACTATATTACCTGCTTTTTCAGGCATCTGACTTCTGTTGGGCTTCACTTAAATTCCTCTCTGTTTGCAAAATAGCAGCAATTGCTTCTTCTCCTGCCCACCACGTTTATTTTCTTCACTTTTTTTTGCAGGTCAGGGGAGCTTCTGGGCCCTATCAGTTTGCCTGTTTTCTCTCTGCTTTTGACCTCTGTCCATTATACTCTTACTGTAGTGCTTTACTTTAAACAGGTCACTGTGATTATAAGTATTCACATGCTAATAATGAAATACCTGTTTGGCAGAAAGGGTTCTTAGTCTTAATTGGAGCTTCTAGTTGCTAATGGACAGACATTACCATCCATAGGTATGTATTCGTATTGTCTATAGTGGTTCCCAGAACCCAACTGAGAGTGGACTCTCACAGTAAGTGCTAAATAAAATTTTGACTTTCCTGTCCTGAACAGCTTACAGCCTGTGCAAACAAGAAAAATGTAGCAAGTAAAATAAAGAAACAAAGTGGTAGCAGAGAGATCATCATATCAACCATCGTGTGAATTTCACAGGGGTCAATGCATAAGATCAGCAGAGATGCTGGCAATGCTTAAGTAGTCTCAAGAAAAGCAAGATTGTCCAGTGGCTCACAGAAACCATGAAGATGAGGTTTTGTGCCTTGTTTTGAATGCCTGGACACACAGGGAACCTGGGACATTTCTCATGGTGACATCTGTCATTCGTCCCCTGAGGAAGGAGTCACAAAGCCTGAGATGACAATTCTGTTTTTGAAATATACCAGTGTGCTGAATAAAAAATGCCCATCAGAAGGAAAATATATCATCTGCAGCAGAAGAACTTCTGGGAAAATTATTTATTTACTGATGATGTCTCTCGTCTCTTCTCCCCCCCCCCCCCCATTTGTTGTTTGTTTTTACAGCAGTTGTATGCTGCCCAACTTGCTGCAATGCAGGTGTCTCCAGGAGGCAAGATACCTGGCATTCCCCAGGGCAACCTTGGTGCTGCTGTATCCCCTACCAGCATCCACACAGACAAGAGCACAAACAGCCCTCCACCCAAAAGCAAGGTACTGTACGGGGCCCTGCAGCACTGCATTTCTCACAATAAGGGTACTTGCATGTGGGTTTTTTTCTCAAGGGTGTCTGTGTGCATCTCAGACACAGGCAGCTTTGTTCTCAGGATGGTTTCCTGAAATGGGAGGGTATTTGTAGTGCTGTTTTTTTCAGTGGGAGAACCTCAGCACTGTAAAACTGAGCAACCATTTATAAAGTGGCAGTAGCACACAGCACCTCAGCCGGGATTCCATGGGTTCCTTTGGAGTGTCCTAGCTATCACACTGCTGTTTCTTCCATCCTCAGTAATGGGTGGCAGGCTGAGGTGATCATCTTCTTTTCCATCATGCAGCTGTCCTTTCAGAACTCTAGACCAGAGTCAGGTTAGCAAATGTGTCAGTGGGAGATGGGAAGCAGTGGGATGTCTGTCTCATTTGTGACCAGGTCCTCTCCTGGGGTTCAGTGGGAGTCTAGGGGGGGATTAAGTCTCCAAAGGAATGTCTGCTGTGTGATAGAACAGGGCTGCATTCTGTCTATCAAGTGATGGGCTCTGATGAGTAATTTTGGTCATAGCTGGGCCATTAGGTCTATACTCATTTAAGAGATCAAGCTAACAGCTTGTAGTTCAGCTGTATAATACAACCACTACACAAGTTATACACAGAAAAAAAATGCACAGAGTATGTCTGGTAGCAGATACTTTTGCTCAGCTGTGGCATAAGCTGAGCTCACCAGAACGATTCAAGATTGAATAGCACATCTTAGGTGTTAAAAAACAAGTAGGAACAATTTAGCTAAGGGATGCAGGGAAAAGGCAGTCCCATTTAGGTGACAGTCAGAGCTTGATAAAAATGTGTCCTTTCTTTTTAGTGTCCTCTAGCATGCTGTCCGTGTCCTTTACCACATCAGAAAAGATTCCTTGGATGGACAGCAGTGTCTTGTTTTTACCCTAACAGTAGAACAGCACAGATTAAAAATAACCAGACAAATAAATAAAACCATTGTTAGCTCAGTGAGATACATGTTCAAAGTACAAAATAAGTGGTGTGAAACTGGTAGCTGTTGTGTTAGAGCATCAAGTTCTGGGTCTGCATTTTCTTTCTTCTTACTTCCTGACTTCCCAAAGTTTATTCTTGTCTTGACCTCTTCTTTTATATCGTGTAGAGCAATGAATCACAAAGCCATGCAGTGCTGAATGATAGTTTGTTTTTTTGGTTTTCTTTTTTGTTGGTGGTTCGGATTTCCCCACCACCACCACCAAAAAAGTCATGTCTGTGGTTAATAAGAGATTTTTGTGCATTTTACAATGGTCTTTTTGTGCATGGCTAGCAGCTTGCAAGATCCACTGTACTTAAAATCCTGGTGGTTTTGGATCTCTGGGTGCAAGCAGAATGTCTGCTGAGATCTAAGGGGACACAGTATTTATTTTGTGGCAGTCATGGAATTAGAAGGTCTGCCATACTAACTGGTAACATCAAGGATAACCGGTTTACTGGCAGCTGTCAGGATCAGCTCTATTCCTCTGTCTGTGTTACTGCTTTTTCATATTTGTAGGTGTTCCAGTGCCTTTGGCGTGCAGTTCTGTAGGACACAAACAAAACTTATTTGCAAATTGAGGAAAAAAAGAAAACAAGAAAAAAAAGTGGGCCAAAAGGAAAGGAAGGGGGCTCCAAAAGGCTGTAAAATTGTGCAGCGTGAGCCCTGTGATGCATGCTGTTTTCAATCTGCTGTGTGCCAGTTGGAGGCTCAGAGAGAGAGCGAAAGAAAGAGAAGGGATAATGCTGAGAAATGATAGAGTGGCTGTGACCTCCAAGCTCAGCCTGGAAATCCAAGACATTGATTTCGCTTAGCATTCCTGCTGAGAAATCCGGCGGAGTTCAGTTGTAATAAAAGAACAAGATTCTGTTCTAATGGTAATGGCGTATGACAGACATATCACTTTGTCTGTCCTCAGCACCGGAGAGGAGAATTGGAGAAAGGTCACCTGACCTGCCTGTGCTGTTGTGCGAATGCTGTACTGAGCTTTGAACTCCAGCCTGGAAGCACAATTATTTATAATACTAAATGATAAAGAAACCTTTATAGAGCCTACAGTAATTAGAATAAAGCTTATACAATAGTGCAGTGGCCTCGCTCAGAGAACACGCTGGCAAATCCATCACAGCAGCAGAAACTGAAGCTTAAGTGTTGAAATGAAACACCTTCGTTTGTGTCTGTGTGGACCTTCCTTTGCTTTTTCAAAGCTTGTTTGTGTTCAGCAGCTGCGAAAGTTTACTGTGTTTGCTGATTTAATTTTTTAGCTCTTGTCAAGGAGTGTCTGTTTCGAGTTTCACAACCAATTTTTAGTTTTCTCTTTTTTGAATTACCCAGCAGCAACTTGGTTCTTGAAGTTAGTGTGTGGTGGTCTTTCTCACTGCTACTGTATGTCAGACTTCCACAGATGAACAGCTAATGTCTTAGATAATCTTTCAATAAATACTGTTTGCTATATCTCTATTTTCAGCCCACAGTTTACACTAGCGCAGCTTTGGTAATACGCTCAAGTGTTTGGAGACAAGGAGACAGCCTTACCTGAGAGTGTGTCAAGCTACTTGCAAACATCTAGGTCACTTCTGAAAAGCTGTGTTTTTTTCCTTCTTGTATAGTGTTAAAGTTAGTGTGCTGCTCTTTGCAAGGATTCTTCAAAGTCGGCCTCAGCAGCAGATGGAACAACTGTTGGCTCTAGAAATGCTGAGAAGCATCAGGGAGAGTTTGCCAAGGATCATCCTTTAAATCTAGTAAGACTTGAACACATCCCTGAAACTCCTCTAAGACCTTGGCAACTCCTGTTTTGGCAAACCTTTTATCAGTGGCCCTCACCAGTGTTTGAACACTGTGCTGGGCAGACTACCCTGGCATCTTCTGTTGTCTTACTCTACTTTCAACAGATGTGACCTGGAATAGTCAAATTCACTTCCTGGGTTTCTATACTGTAACTTTTAGGAAACCATGAAGTAGAGATGCCATTATGCTGTGCTGCACACATTCTGTCAAGTTTTGGTTAGGAAACTGAGCTGGTGTCGTACATTCTTCCAAGAAGAAATCGGTGCCAGAAAAATTGATTTAAGAAACAGAGCTAGTGGAGCCTGTCCAAAAGAAAATGCGTGTGTCTTGCGGAAATGGATTTTAACACAGCTTCTTCTTGAGCAGTTTTAAAAACAGCCGGTATGCTAATCATACCATTCAAATTTACCAAGGCCTCCTCCACAACCCATTTGAAAGGCAACTATCTTTGAAGTTTGCCAAATTGTGCTGGATTTCCAAAGTCTGTCTTAAGCACATTTTGCCTTTGATCGTGTAAAAGCTTGCATGCTGCTCTGTTGGGTGTTCAAGGTGGTTACATGCTCCCAAGTAAGTAGGAGAGAACAGGCACAGGTGCAGATAAGGACTAGGCGGAATAACCTACCAGTCCATCTTGTGATTAACTTGAAGCCTCTTGCTCGGATAGTGCCATGCGGGAGATTAAAAAAGCAGTGTTGTGGAGAATACATTTATCTGAACAGTGACTATACTGTGCTACCAGCATTATCACTTGATAGTGACAGTCTTCGGTGACTTCAGATGGGGTGTATTATGCTCTGGAGTAAGGTTGGCTACATTGCCCTCACTTGTAAACAGCCAGGGCCCTCTTCATCCTGCCTTTGTTCCTTTGTGTAGCACATATAAATATGGCATCTAGTGCCAGCTTGATGCAATATTCTAGCCGTTTCCATGTAACCTTTCAAGTACAGTAATTCTGGAGTGAAATTTCAGTGTAGCTTGTAAATGTAGCTAAATGATTCCCCATATTTAATGGAGCACAGTGCATTGTCTGTAGCATCTGCTGAAAAACAGGAGCAATTCAGTGTGAAATGTGACAGAAGAGGATTCCTGGGCACTTTTCTTTTAACCTTGTTATGACCTCAGCCCTACCCCTACTCACAGTTGTGTCTCCATCAATGGCAAAGGCACACAGATTGTCCAAATCAGTTTTTTTTTGTTCTTCTCAAATACTTCTGGCAGTGATACTCCTATTTGCTCAGCAGTAGCACCTGGGAGTTGTGACAGGGAAAGAAAATGTCTTTCAGACAGGCCAGAAACAGCACTGAGCAGTTGGATGTACACAATCAGATTCTCCTCAACTGCAATATCCAGACAAATATCAGTGAGAATCCTTAATTGAGGATGGTACCTTATTTCACATTATTTGATCCTCTGATCACCAAAGTAAACATCGGATTGAAAGTTTTTCACATTGCTTATAGTCAGCAATAGAATCACCCTTGAATGATTTAAAGCTTGCCTCTCTACCACAGGACAGACTTACCTTAAAATGGCCAGAGACTCTCCAGAAGAAATTCTTCCAGTTTTGAGGGCTATCTGCTGATAATGCTACAGTTGCTGCCACATGCACCACTGGTGTCTTGCATCCTGTTTATAGTATACAAAGGGTAGAAAGAGACCAACAGCATGCTTATTCCATTCTCACCCAGGCAAGGCAAGCCTGGATATGAAACTACAACTGAGTCACTGTCGACTTCCTTTCGAAGTACATCTGATACCAGGGACAAAAGAAAGAAACAGAGTCTTTGGAAATTGGAGCTTTAATTCAGGCACACCATGGGCTGTGTTATTAGTGAAAATAAGTAAACTATATACTATGGGGAGCTGGTTGGGGATTTTGCTCTTCCAGTCAAAACTGATGATGGGACTATACTTCCCGGTTTCACTAGGAAGGTTTTCTTGACTCAGGATAAAAATACATGATTTAAAAAAAAAATAAAGGAAAAGCATCTGAAGGGAAGGAGAAAGAAAAAGGCTCTAAAATGGCCTGGTGATATGAAAATTCATCTAGATGATATTTCTAATTCTACTGCGGGCAAATTGTTGACTAGAACTTCATTGCTACCCTAAGCAGCCCTGTTAGCTTGCGTCTATTTGTCTCCATTTCCCTCATTTTTCTCTGTTGTATGATAGCTCAGAATGTGAAAATTTGTCCTAGTGGGGTCTTGGGGAAAGCATTAAGCTCCATTGTGTACAAAGCTGCATCAGCTTGCTTGTCACATCAAGCTATGACTATCAGAGAAGCCTAGCTGATAAGTGGACATACAGATTCCTTGTACCTCAAGAGCTGCCATTTTTTGAACATATTAAAGGAAAGTATTTATTTTCAGCTATAAGATGATTAGATGCATTGCTATGCAAATATGGAAAGATACTGGTGTATCCCACTTCATAGCACTTTTTATTCAGTAATACCAAATATTTTTGGAAACATGAGCTAATTGTTCTGCACAGTACTGGGAGGTACTTTAACTATAAAGAGGACAGCTGTGTGATAAAGAAGACTGATCATGGCTGCATACAGGTGATCAAAGAGCATGACTGGTTGTGTTTGCCAAATTTTTTCCTATCTGAAAGTAACCCATTCCACATGCTAGGGCTCATATATTAATGGCAGTTACTGTCCTCCTTATTGGTTAAAGAGGTCAGCAGTTGCTGAACGTGTACCCAAGCAGCAGAAAATTAGGGCATCCTTATTTTTATTAAAGAGAGTACTGAAGTATTTAGAGTGAAGAACAAGAGTTATTATTAAGATGATGTAAGATGCACAATCCCTGTTGGAATATCAAGGCAATGTTTACAGAAAGTTTGTCACCAAACTCTACAAGGCATTTTTATGTTGGAGAATTTCCAAGCTGGACACAATTCTTTATATGCCACTGATTAAACAAACAAAAAAAACCAAACAAAAAAGTCTTGTAAATTAATCTATTAAACTCTTCAGCATCATAATAATGCTGATCACTAGAATATCGTTAAATTCAAAACATTTTTGAGTGCTTGCATTTCCCAGTCCCCTTGTCAGTGCATCAAACAGGTTAGAAATGGCTGTAAGATAATTAAGGAAAAGTTTAGAGATGTATACAGGGATGCAGGGATGATCTAGTGTGAGGCCTTCCTGCCCATGGCAGAGGGATTGGAACTGGATGATCTTAAGGTCCTTTCCAACCTGAACCATTCTATGATTCTATGTATAGGAAGCTGTAAAAAAAAATTGAGACCTCATCTGCCTTATCTCTGCTATGCTACTTGGTGCTGTGCCATTTCTTTAGCATCCCTGTCCATTCTTAATGGAGACCCTGTAGCTAATTATAACTTTACTTGGAAGCATTTTTCCTTTGCTGCTCATGCTTTTGATCCCAAGCAGTAAAATATGGAGTCGGTGACAGAACTTTTGAAACTATTTTCCTATCCCCTACTCTTCTTCCTATGCATGACATCCAGGCATATAAACAGTGGCTTTTTAAACAATTTTCTAGAGCTCAATGGAACTAGAAATAGATAATGTTTTTCAATCAATAAAAACAGTGTTAATAGTATCTAAAAAGCAGCAGCAGTAGAGACTTGCGCAGCATTCTGCCTGCCTCTCACCCCTCCCTACTTTCTAAAAATAAATTAGATACATGGAGGGGCTCCTAGGATGCTTTTTAACATTAACTCTGCACAGTTCTGCTTCCTGATATCATGTCTCTCTGGCAGGAACCTGCCTCTAAAGCAGAGTTGCCAGGAAGTCAGTCCTTGTCAGGCTCAGTCGACATGTTTTAGGATGAAAACTCAGAAGAAAACATAGCAAAAAGAGGGGGAGGACGGGAAACCCTCTAAAATCAGTGATCACAAAACAAAACTGAGATACACTTAAGCAAGACCACTGCATTTCTGAAAGAGAGGTCTTCAGAAATTAGAAAGGGAACAACAGAGACATAAAGCAAAGTGGTAATGACAAACATACAGTGTATTCTTCTTAGTAGTTCTCTACTGTTCCTTGCTGCTAGTGCCTTCCTTACCTGGTATGACTAAATAGAATAACCATGTTTTCCTAAGCGGCAAACTTGGTGACGTGGGCAGCAGTTAGTAATTTCATTCTTTCCAGGTAAATGATCCACATTGGCTTTATGCTGATAGACCAAGTTATTACACCAGGCAATCTTAATTTCAGGAGGTAGCTACTGAAGCCAGGTCCAGTTACAGAATTCCTCAGTATTCAAGTATGTTGGCACCTGACATTTTGTTTCTGCTCTGCATCTTACTCTGTTACTTAGAAATGCCAATGCATTGACTACTGCAGAAAATTTTTGACATAACTGCCCATGTAGTGTCACTTGGAACAAAAAGCTTTAATAGGAAGGAGCGGCATTTTGGAAGAAGAAAATGGAAGAGTCTAAAGCAAGAAAAAAGTGTCACAAAGTTAAGGATTTTTAATGACACTGACATAGTTGTTGAGCTGGTGTTGCAAATTGGTCGCACAGTCATAAGAATAGCAGTAAAGGGACTTTAGGAGAACATGGAATCTGGAGATGCATAATGGAACAGAGAAAAATCAGATGTTCCTGGTTACAGGGTTTGGTTTTGTTGTTTTGGGTTTTTTTTTTGATCCTCCTCACTTTTGGTTGGGCTTGTTTGTGAGGAGAGTTGGAAAACATTTAGGAGAGGGTCTTTCTGCTGAGAAAGGGGAGCAAGCCATGAGGAGAAATATATAACATTCTTTACTGGGGGCTTCCAAGTATCACAGTACTGCAAAGATGAAGGACTAATATGAGCTCTAAGTTAAATGTAGATAAAAAACCACCCAGTTGTACCAGTGTAAATTTAATTTCTAGTTTCTTTCATAATATAAAATATATATAAAATAAGGTCATCCTTTATTCCAGGGATATATTTTTTAGACTCTGAGCTGTTTGACTCTCTAAATCAAGGAATGTGTTTATTCCCGGAGCTTGTGCAAAATAATAGTATTGCAGCACTGTACCTATTCCATGCATTAGGAGACAGCTTGAAATGGAGCAGAGGGCTCTCATTCTATTGCACATTTCTAGAAGGGAGATAGGTAATTCAGGAATTAAATGTTCCGTTTTGCAGCTTCATCTTAAGTGTTTGGGCATTTTGTGGCATGTGTTAATAATCAAAAGTCAAGTGCATAGGCTGCGCTGACAGGGCTGTGTACCAGACAGCAATGTAGCCATCTTTTACCAAATGCAGAATTTCTTTTCAACATAGAAAGTAAATTCTGAGGTGATTGAATCAAATTCTAATGTGATTAGTCTAGCAGCTTCCAGAAACTACTTGCTTTGTCTGCAGCAGGGTGGTTTGCTTCCACATTGCATGCTAGATTTGAAATTAGCTCCTCTTGACACATTCAGGCAGAATGCAATTCAAACTAAGCATCGAAGAAATATATTTTACAGTAAGTATTCCTGTTCCCATAGCTGAATGATTATCATTTAACAAGGGAGCTCTACAAATATTTTAATCTGAATCATTTTATTCTGTAATCCCTGGTAGCTGTGGATAGCTGGAGAGAAACAGCATGTAGCAGCAGAATGGAGAATAAATCTATTTTATTTTCAAATTCAAAGAGATGGTTTCTTATAGGTTGGTATTAACTCTAGAGTTATGTGAAGTCCTTGGCAAATATCTCACTGAAGATTCTCAGAACTACACATACGTTGTGCAGACTGCAGTTTGAATTGTTTGGTGTAAAATGAACTGGTGCAAAAAAGGGTTTCAGAGAAATTATGTGGAAATCTTCATTTCACGCAGTTTTTTCAAAGCAGTGTGACTACATCTTGTGATTTTATAATGGATAGCTTCCTTAAAGTCCCAGATCCTGGAGTCATGTGAGTATGTGAGAATTTTATTTAAACAAAAATCTTCAGGCTGTCATGGCTGGAACTTACAGATTGGTATAAATGTATCTCAAAGGTTTAGAAAACAGGGAACAAAATGAACTTGTGAGGTACTGTTTTAATCAAGTGGGATTAATTTTCACTCTCAAGTCACATAAGACTTCATGTTGGCAATTTTGCTGCGGCATAAATATTTCACAGCAAAATTAGACTTTTCACTGTAATATATATGTAAAAGTACTTCACTTGTATCATAGAATCATGAAATCACAGAATAGTTATGGTTGGAAAGGACCTTAAGATCATCTAGGGACACCTCCCACTAAACCATGCAAACCTAGGCTCTGTCCAACCTGGCCTTGAACACTGCCAGCAGTGGAGCATTCACAACTTCCCTGGGCAACCCATTCCAGTGCCTC
>JAOEHY010036151.1:115689-146442 GCA_025447955.1 Psilopsiagon aurifrons
TCCCTCTCTGGAGACCTTCAAAACCCGCCTGGAGCTGTTCCTGTGTGACCTGCTCTGGTGGCCCTTTGGCAGGGGTTAGACCGGATGATCTCCAGAGCTCCCTTCCAGCCCCAGCGGTTCCGATTGCCCCCCCGGCGCCTGTCACGCTTCAGCCGCCCGATGAACCCCCCCCACCGACCGCCGCCGTGCCCTCCCCGTGATGACGACACAAACGGGCGACGGGGCTATGGGTGACGCCATCAGATGGCGCCCTCGCGGTTTTGAGCGGCGCGGACGGGGCGGCCCGACCGGGACTGGACGGGACGGGACAGGGGTTGGCCATGGCTCCCGCCGCCGTGCAGCCGCCCGAGATCCAGTTCGCTCAGCGGCTTGCCGCAAACGAGAAGCGCATCCGGGACCGCGCCCTGAAGAAGCTGAGGGGCTACATCAGCGTCCGGACTCAGCGCCCAGCAGGTAGGGCCCGGCGGGGTCGGGCGGCGGGGTCCGGCATGGCCCGGCCTGGGGGCGGTGTGGCAGACGGGGACCGCAGTGGCGGGACCCGGGCGGGGCTGTGCCGGTGCCGTCAGCGGCGCGGCACGCGTGGAGCGGCGGCCCTGCAGGTTGGCGGAGGATGGGGAAGCACGTGGAGCGGAGAGCCGGTTCCCGCCGCCTGTATCCCGGCCTGGTTCCTCATTGACGGGCCGCCACCTGTGGGGTCTTCACAGGATTTTTAGGGTTTGGTTTTGCTTTGGGGAACGGTAATTTTTTACGCATTTTTCATTAGAGGAAGTATTTGTCTCGGTGACACCGCAAGCGCCGCACGCTGTCAGCAGCCCTTAGGGCAACCAAGGGCTTTTCTGATGCACGCCCATAAAGTTTCCCTTAGGTGACCGCAGGCAGGCCGGGGACCTGCGCCGGTTCAGGGGGCTGGAGGACTCGGGATGGAGTGGGTCTTGGTGGCAGCATTAACATTACCGGGTGACTAATTTCCAGAGCTCTTAGATTAACTTACTGTAATGTACTGTTCAAACTAATAATATTAAAACAAAGGTCGCCTTCTGTGGACCTGGAGAAAAAGCTGCATGAAAATATTGTGGTGGAAATGTGGGGTTTGTTTTGTTTCTTCTGTTGTTTATTTTCATTCTGACTTCTTTACTGTAGGTGGCTTCAGTCAGGAAGAACTGCTAAAAATATGGAAGGGCCTGTTCTATTGTATGTGGATGCAGGATAAACCTCTGCTACAGGTGTAGTAACTGGTTTTATATTTGCTTGAGTGGATCTTTTCTAAAATACACATTGGGCAAATACTAATTGAGAATAGTGAAAATTACCTTAGTGAGTTTTACTCATATTTTTTTCTTACCCTGCTGCCCTTAATTGTCATGTGCAGGAGAGGTGACCGTACCTGTGTGATCCTCACAATGTGAACAGAATGAATGGCATGATGTTTGGAGTCACTCTCTGAATGGCAGATGTAGCTGTTTGCCTTCCAAAACCAGAACTGAAATATATACCATTGTCAAGTACATTGTTCTGGTGGAAATAAAGCAGTGATGGCAGGTTGCCCTTAATTGCAACTACAGTGTATGTGCAACCTTTAGATAGCCTAGTTTGAAAGTTTCATGCGTCGCTTTCTTTGTTAGTTTGGTAGCACTTCCTCTCCACTACTCCAACTTTGTCTGCACAACTGACTTTTGTCAACTACTAGCAGTTTTGTCTCCCTCCTTAAAACAGATACCAGTCTTGGAGTCCCAGATCTTAGTAACCTCACTTCACCAGTTTTCAAATCATTTGTCTGTTTGTATGAACATGGTTTCTCTCACAGAGAGCACAAAGACCTCCACCTAGAATTATGCTCTATGAAAAGAGTACCGCTGAAGTTTTACATTATTTGCTAATTCAAGCACATGGGATTTTTCTCCTCCTAATTTAATTTTGTCTGTGGTCAAAAAGATAATTTATGCAGAGATCTGGCAAAATAAACAGGATTTGGTACCCCTGAATCTTTACTTACAACTGACCTAATCCCAGCAGGAGGATAACTGCAGTACTAAAGTAGCTATTAGGAGAATATTTTTCATTTTGAAGGATGTTTCATGATATTCATTACTCTTGCTGGTTTCTGGTTGCATGTTTAGTGAGACCAACCTCTGAAATGTGCTGTACTAAATATATTTATTTACTTTAGGAGGAACTTGCAAACAATATCTCACAGCTTATCCACGTAATTGAGAATACAGAGACTCGTAAGTACTATTTCATTATCTAATGCTTTTTAAAGAACTTTCATCTTGTATGATTTTTGAGGCTATTATCACAGTGCCAGAATAGAGATAGCCAGATACAGGTGTTGCTTTGGTTTTTTTTCATTGCCTTTTGTCTAGCTGGTGCGTGTGATTGCATTAAGAGAAGCATGAGATGCAATTTGTGGTTGTTGCAGGAGAAGAGTTGTATCTCCAGAGTGATAAAGGTGAGACTTTGCAGGGTGCGTAGGAAAGCAAACTTGTCCCCTTACTTTGCCATTCTACATAGACTTACTTGTTGTGTATATTTCCTACTCAAACCCAGCCTTACTTCATGAGCTGTTGTGCACCTGGTGCTCAAAATGCACTTGAAATAGAGTATTCAGTCAATGCCAAAACTTGTATGGGTAGAAATGAGTGCAGAATGCATATTTTAACTTGTGCATATATAACACAAAATAGATACAAAGCCAGTCCTGTGACTGCATATCTTTAAAAGTGGCTGTGTGCCTTTTCTTATGTGCCAAAGTTTAATTGATGTGTGCTTGTACCTGTCTCAAGCATGTCTTTCTGGAGCATTATCCTCATCACTAGGCAAATCCCTCAGGAAATACATCCCTTTCTCACATTGAAATGATTTCTTGGGATTCTGTTAGGTTAGCAAAATGAGCCATTGTGCTAGACATGCGGGGATTTTTTCTTACTCTCTTGCAGGACGCCTCTTCATTCAGACATTTTGGCAAACTATGAACCGTGAATGGAATGGGATAGACAGTCTGCGTCTTGATAAGTACTATATGGTAATTGCCATGGTGTGCTGGAAGGCTGCTTTATGCACATGCATTTATGTATATTGCAAGAGGAGAAAAGTGATCATCTTTAAGTATTGCAAGAGATACTTGTTTTAAGGCTTTCACTCACCACTGCAAATCTGAAGCTGATAATGGCATATATCATGCTGCAAGTGCTTTCATAGAGTAATATGTTTGCCTTTCTTTATAATATAGTGATGTTTCTCATTTATTTCTATACAGAATATAAATACTGTCTCAGAGGATGCTGCAGCCACATCAGTTATTTCATTCAGACTGTTTAAAGAGTTTTTTATTACTCTTTATAAATTAGTTATCACTAGAACCCAAACTTTGTACCACCAAAGTATCCACTCTTCTACATTCAGCTATCAGAATTCTTTCTATAGGAAACATTGTGTTAAAAAAACCCCAGTAAAATCAGTGAGAGAAGAATCCTAAAAGACCTACTTTTGTAAACTAAAAAAATCACATTAATTTCTTTGAAAGAAGTTAACTGCAGGCACATTCACTGCTGTTTTTTTGTTTCTCAATGGATTACTTTTGGCCCGGTGGGCCCATGACACTTAAGGCCATCAGGTCAGAGACGCAACATACAGATGGGCTCGTGATTGAGGGGTGGACTTAACAATGGACACTATTGCCCAGGTTATTCATGACTGTGAAACATGCTGCAATTAAGCAAGCTAAACAGTTAAAGCCTCTTTGATACGGAGGACGACGGCTGAAGTTCAAATAGGGGAGGCCTGGCAGATTGATTATATCACACTTCCACCAACCCGTCAATGCAAGCGCTATGTGCTTACTATGGTGGAAGCAACCACAGGATGGCTGGAAACATGCGCTGTGCCCCATGCCACTGCCTGGAACACTATCCTGGGCCTTGAGAAACAGATTTTGTGGCGACACAGCACCCCAGAGAGAATTGAGTCGGACAATGGGATTCATTTCCAGAACAACCTTATAGACATTTGGGAGAAAGAGCATGGCATTGAGTGGGTATATCACATCCCCTGCCATGTACAGAAATCAGTTCTTTCAGTAAGTGAAGTGTTTTGAGACGGTTCAGTGTAGCTGTTCTACATGTGGCTATCTCCTAGTGCAAGTTTCAAGTAAATAAAATTATTCGTATCACCTGTCCCATATTGTCTGCAGTTTAAGGTGTGGGGTGATGGTTCAAGAGAAAGCTGTATGGTAGAAATGGTCATAATTTTTTTCTGGACTTAGGATATGAAAATAGTTTAATGTCTTTTGAGCTTCACAGCATTCTGCTGTTGCTCAACATGATAGACAAGTCTGTCAAAATGTTCATATCAGGAAGTTTTCCACCTTGTGCTACAAAGAGGTTTACTAAGTAGTCTATTCATGTTATAGTCAGAGTAATTCCTTAATTTTTATGAACATGTATAACATATTTTGTACTTTGCAGCTAATGCGTAAGATTTTGAGGCAGTCCTTTGAAGTGCTGAAAAGAAATGAATGGGATGAAAGGTAAGCAGATTTCTGAATCTAGTTGCATCATAAAGAAGTTGCACAATTTATCACATATATTTTCACTTTATAGATCCTTTTTCTCCATAGATGGCACTGTTGCAAAGTCTTAGACTAAAGGCTTATTTGTTCTCCAGATCACTTATGATGGGTAGTTTAGAAACAAAATTAGGTGTGATTCTTCATTAAGTTAAATACTCATTGCAATCAATAACTGACATTCACCTAAGCCATTTAGTGCATGTTTCACAGAAAGGGATTGGAGAAAGTAATTCATGTATGCTTATGCAAAACCTAAATATAGGAGTTTATCGTCTGGTATTCCAAGCAGTCATGAACTCTTGGGAGCTCCAAATGTTTCATGGAGGTTGTTAGATCTGACTGATTCAGTGAGGATAGCTATCAGTGGTATATCACCTGGGGCTTTGGCCTCCCTTTTTCCAGCTTCACTGGAAAGATGGCCTGGAGGCCCTTCACCAGCAGAGACCATAGTGTGGGAAGAGATCATGATTCCTTTCTTTGCAGAGTGAGGCAGGTTAGGAGCTGCGTTTTCCTCCTAAGTGAGCCTAGAAGCTGCCTAGCATGTCTTCCATTTCTCTTTTCTTTTAAAATGCTTTTGAAGAAAGGCGTGTTAAAACTAAAATAATCTTTATGGTTTTGGAATGCTTTAAATTCTCTTTGGAACTGAAAGTGTGTCTTCTGGGCAAAAATTCAGGAGGTCCCACAGAATGCTGGGGAGAAGCATGGAGTATACAGAGCATCAGTTTGCTGAAAGATAACAAGGATAGGCCTCAGGAAAAAAAAGTCTCAACTGCTGCTTAAATGCTGCAATGACAGCACGTCTTTGATCCATGGATCCATGTCACTCCATCAGTATTTGTTACTATTTCAGAAGTCAGTAACTGAACAGAGCCACAACCGTACTTGTACTCAGTCTCTTCTGGCTTGAGCTACGGAGATAATTTTTTTATGCCTAGCTTAGCCCTTGATCTGTTCTTCAGCAAGTGTAATTGTTTTGCTGTAAGAGACAGTGGATAGCATGCATTGAAGAAGGCAAAGTGTGCACAGTTAAAATGAGTTTGAGAAGGATCAGTGTTAAATTTAATCCTTGGGTGAGCATCAAAATGAATATCGTCTTATAAAATGGAAGGTTATGAGGTGTAGCCCATTAGGCATGGATCAACTTGACAGCTGTCTCCTCAGAGCACCCTGCTGAAATGGCAGAATCCCTCCTCCTGCCCATCAATCATACGGCATTTACACCTCGGTCCAAATCGTGTGTGAATTTTAAAACAGTGATTTTCACCAAAGTGTGTTGAGTGGATTGTCTGATGCTACAAGATCATTTAGACTGTAAAGAGTTTTATTATGGATGGATTGTTTTAAAAAGTTTGCTTTAAGATGTGAAAATTTGCCACTGGATTTCTTTTTTATGGGTGTTGGATAATCATCTTAGAACTGATAAAACTGAATGACGGAAGTTTGTTTTCAAAGCAAATAGGACATGAGCAATTGGTTATCAATACCTTGTTCTTTTTCTCTTTTTTTTTTTTTTTTGCCTTTTTTTTCCCTAGTCTAACTGAAGTATTCCTGCAGCTACAAATGAAGGAAGTTATGGATCCTGACAGCAGTGCTCCCACTGGGATAAAGTTACATTTCATTGATATCTATCTGGATGAATTGGCTAAAGCTGGTGCAAAGGAGGTTAGAAAATATGTTGTCATTTTCTTTCTGATCAATGTTCACTGTGGCATGCAACATTTTAGAAGAAATACAATTTTTAGATTCTGTAGGTTTTTAAGTTTTAAATGTATCAAAGCAACATTGAATAAGCATGAAGAAGCAACTTATTGCAATTTATGCTTTTGCTTTTATTCATAGTGTACACAGTGTGAATATAGTTGTTTCTTGCAAGTTCCTGAGAGCTCTCCTGACTTCCTTTTCTAAAGTTCCAAATTAAGGTCGGAAATAGCAGTAGAATAGTCAGACCATTTTCATTTGTTTGTTTCAAGAGAAAGGTTTTAACGTTTTTTCCCTTGTGTGAACATGTTTTGTAGTCTTTGCTTTTGCAAAAACTGACATAAGGCCTATTCTTGGCTGATTGTATAGCACCTAATAGTGGAGGAAAGTGAGCTTTCAAGGTTGTCTAATAATTTGCATATTGTCAGCTTCAAATATTTTTGGCTGTGCATTAAACAATTTGCCCTCTGCTTCCAGTTGTTCCTTTTCCTAATGACAACTGTCTTTCTCTGCTGTATATTGGTGTTTCAGTTGCCCTTAATTTTGGTTGATGTTACTGTGATGCAGGGTTTTGCAGGAACTGAAAGCCTGTTTAACTACAGCTGTCGCTGCTAATCTTCCTCCAGTTTCTGTTGTTACTCCGCTAAGGCGAGCTGCCGCTGCCCCACACTTCATTTCAGGCTTCTGCTCATTTACCTCCTCTTGTTTCTGGCGTCTGATACATCTTGCAATGGACGAGGCTGTTTGCAATTTTCTGTGTGTATCCTTTGCAGTCAGTATGGAAAGCAATCCTGCCCGCAGCTTTAGTTCTGGATTGCTGAGTGTGAGGGGAAGATGTCTGCACAAGAGAAGTGCTTGCACTTGGAGCCCAAATAATGTACGCGGGTCCACAGGCACAAAATTGGTGTTAAGTCAGTCGGGGAATGCATGGGGAATTAGTCCCTTGACTATTTAAAATCTCAGATGATACTCATGAATTGAATTTAGGGAAGGACTTTTGTCTTTAATGCTGCTGCAGCTGACAGTATTTTGGCCCACGCAGTCCAGTTAAGAGAAACCCAGATCTTATGCATGTCTGCTACAGGCATTCTTTGTGATAGCTCACAAAATTATTTAAGTTTTATCTGCCTTATATTTCCATATCTAAAATAAGAAGCTTTGTTGTATAAGCAGTCAACGTTTTTCATAATGCTTCCAGGGAATATCTGGAGGTTAGTGTTAGCAATGATAACAAGAACTCTCACTGGATACTCTTCTCAGTTGGAAGTAGATACTGTGGTGAAAGACTTTGACTTAACTTCTTGAAGAAGATTCCCCTACACCAAACATTCAAGGATTTTGAGTGTACACATACAATATTTACTGTGCTCTTTTTTTTTTCCTTTGGAATCATACAGCTCACAGCAGACCAGAATCTCAAGTTCATTGAACCTTTCTGCAAAATTGCTGCCAAATCAAAAGAGTAAGTTTCATGAAGACATAATTATTTTTCTTAAGAATGAAGAAATTCTGCGTTTTCCACTCCACATGGTAATAAACGGATCAAAGAAGAGTCACAATGTAACTTCAGAATGTGGAGAAAGAATGGTATTTTACAAACAGTGTGCATAGTCATTTGAAGATAAATTGTGTTTATCAAAGCTAAAATAATCTTCATGGATTTATAAGAACTATATCAATCTCGGTTTTCTCACATTATTTTTTGTTAAACATGCATAGATCAGCTGAGCTGGTTAGATTCTTTGTTGTTGCAGTGTAATATAGCGCAGCATGTAAATACAGTGAAATTTGAGGGGGAAGCATTGGGAGGACACTGGATTAAAGGACTTGCATTTGGGAAGTAACGGGTTCACTTTCCTCATCTGGAGAGCTATGTGCTCTTCCATTTCTTCATGTGAGAGGGGAGATTGTGTATGCTTTTGCCTTTCAACTCTCATCGCTGCTCTCTTGTAATGCAGTCGATGTGTGCTGCATGCCATAGCCACTGGTATCTTTGAGATCATTGTGGATCAGTCCCCTTATGCCATCGAGGACCTGATGAAAGAACTGGATAACAACAATGATGAGGAGGATGTGTCTGAAGAAGACAAACAGGAAAATGAAGAGGTGCTTAAAACCAAAGGTGAGGTGGAAGTTCTAAATTGCCCTAGTAACACTTGCTTGGATTTAAATATCTGTTTCTTAAAAATACATTTATGCTCTGAACCAGTCAGGCACATTCAAAGTATTGGAGGAATAATTGTGGTTTCCATTCAAATGTGCTTAAACAAAGTGACTCCAAAAGAACACGGAATCATAGAATGGTTTAGTTAGAAGAGGCCTTAAAGATCATCTGGTTCCAACCTCTCTGCCATGGGCAGGGACACGTTCCACTAAACCAGGTGGAACAAGTCACAGAAATCAGTGTTGTCTGTATTTCTGCAACAGTGCTAGGTGATAACCTAGTCTGGCTTTTGGCTCTTGAGTATCCATAACGTTTTTGAAGAAGACAAGATTCTGGTGTTCTGTGGAAGTTTTAAATAAAAAAAATAATAATAAAGCTGAGCAGGAAGATTTTCAATTCAGGTACGCTCTGGTACAGAGGGAATTTTTTAAAAGGCGCTTAAATAATCCCACAGTTCTGTATTGCTTAATGGTGACATAAAATAGTTAAAATCAGTCCAGACTTCATAAGATCACATGAATGAAAAAACACCTGCTATTCTGTCTGTTAGAGTAATGCATACTGTCTTGGTTTTATAAAGTGATACTGAGTTCAGCTGTTAATGAAGCAGCCATCTCAAGGTATCTTCACCAAACTAAACACTAATACTCAGTCTTTTTTTTTTATAATAGCAGACAGATGTTTGTCAAGAAAATCAGCACGGAGCTCTGAAAAAACAGCGAATGTTAGTGAAAATACAGGTGGTGGTATTGGGACTGTTCTTCAGGTTTGTGGCTTGTTTGCTCTGTTACGGATATTTCCCCTCTCTTTTTTTTTCCCACCCCTTTCAAGAGGCACAGAAGTAAAGGGTGTTAATCAGATAAACATGTTGCAAAATTTTAATCTTCTGCTTTATTGTCAGTGGTATTTGTGTATCAGGTGTCCTGAGTAGTTTATAAGATAATAAATCCATGTCTAAATTCTGGATTCTTCTTTCCTCTCTCCCATACCTTCTTCTTTCCAATCCTCTCTTCTGGTTTCAAGAGTTCAAAAACGTATGGTAAAATCCAAGTCACTCTGGGTGTTGAAGGAGTCTGCGTAAGTTTCATTGACTATATGAGAGAGGGTAGCATGGTGCAATCAGGGTTTTTTTAGACCCATTTCTAGTGCAGTGTAAGTTTTTGACAGACTCGCCCATCAGACACACATGCAGGTAGATACACTTCATGCACCTATGTGTTTCAAGCAAGAATTAGGACATGATACGTTTTAATTCTGATAGTTACCTAAATATTTTATAGAGTTCTGAGGTTGGTTGGCTTCTGTCATGTAAGAATGAAGGTTAGGAACATTTGAGAAAGTGGTACACTGAGTTCAGCTGTTCTGTTAATGAAGCAACCATCTGTAAAAGTCACATTATATGTGTGTGAAAGGGGTGTAAATATCAACAGAGAAAACGCATTTTGGGTTTAAAGGAAGTGGCTGTTTAAAGGATGCGTAACACTACTTGATGTGTCAATAACATGAGTTGCAGTAGGTTATCATGCATGAGTAAGCTGACTAAGAAAAGCTGTATCATACTTTCCTCCAACAGTTTGATTACAAAGCTGTTGCTGACAAACTCTTTGAATTGGCGAGCAAGAAAAATACGCCTTCCCTTAACAGAAAGCGTCTGTACAAGCTGGTCAAAAAGTGAGTTCTGTTGAAATAACACCTTGCATGTGCCACCTTGTCTTAACCAACTTTTACTTTGCTTTCTCTCCACCCTCTCTTGTCCCTGTGACAGTATCAGTAGAGCAGGCTTGTCTCACAGCTCTGAATAACATGCATAAGGTGCCTGAAGCCTGTGCTACTGTTTCTCCGTCATACTGGACAACTGCAGCTACCTGGGGCCTATCTACACTGGGTGGATTTGGACTGCAGGATTGTGTGTGATGGGAGAAGTATTACAGATAAGGGAGAAGTTAAATTGCTGTTTTCTCAGTACTTTCAGTGATTTGGTTTAAGTTTGTGGATTTCTGAGGCAGATCTCTTCTGGGATGAGCTCTTTGTAACTTCCTGTGCAAAATATGTTGTTCTTCTTCTGACATAACCATAATAACTACAGTGACACTATGTTGCTTCTGTTGTGATTGGTACTAAATAAGGCTGATTTGTTTTTCCTTTTCTCCTTTCTTCCCTGCCTCCAGGTTCCAGGACTTAGCAGAAGGTAAGGACTTGAGACAGCAGTTTCTTTCCGTTAAAGGATATATAGTGAATCTTTTTTTTCTTTTTTTCTTTTTTTTTTTTTTTTAATTTCAAGAATATTGATTTTGGAGGCTTTGTGGGTTTTTGAAATCTCATTAAGACATATTACATGTTTTTGCTGAGATGGCCAAATCCCCTTCACAATTTGAGCAATACTTTACTTTGTCCTTAAGACAAAGATTATTATTTTTAATTAAACAAATAGGAATCACTCCTTATTTTCTTTTGGGTTGAGGGGGAACAAGCAGTTGATTTTCTTTCATTGGAAGTTATGCTGTGTATGAACAGCATAACTGTTCATAGAAATAGAACTGTTGGTTTTCAGATACCTTATCCTTCCTCCTGAACAGGAATCTTCCCTCAAGATTTTCCCGAAGATGTTTCTACAGATGAAGATGATGATGAATTCAGCAGAAGGCGAAAGAAAAAAGCTGTCAAGCCTTGGAAGGAAAACAAGATGGAAAACGTAAAAGGTAAGGCAAGATCAACCTTTGGAAGATACATGGCCTGGATTCATTGATGTAATTTGGCAAAGTATCAGATACAAGCTGTTCTGAAGAAGGCGGACCTGTTGTTCAGGATGTGCTGGTTTGTGTCATGCTAATGAAGGTTAAATGTGAAATGAAAGTCTCTTTGAAAGTAGTGAGAGTTTTGTTAACAATTTTGAGGTAAGCATTACCTCAGTTTGAATCAAAAGCAGAACTAGAAGCACTTGTTTGCATTGCTCCGTTGAGCAGTTCCATTTACTGCGGGAGAACAGAAACATGTCAGTCCTCTTAAAATAGGATGATTGTTAGAATGTAGGAATTTGGGGCTGTTTCTAGAAAGGTGAAGAGTTACTAAGAACCAAGTGCAAGTATCTCTAGCATTATGGCTTGTATTGATGTGTCACAAGCCCGGTCATACACAAATATATCTCACCAAGCCACTGAACCCCTGAGTTGCCCTTCTGATGGGCTTAACAGATGGGAGTTAATAACTTTTTTCTAGCAATATTGCTATAGGAAATAGGGTTACCTCAAGAAATAGCTTAGATGTTAGCTGTGCTAAGGCAAGTTCAGCAAAACATTAATTAGACCGGATGTCAGAGGACTGCAGTGTCCTGAACAGCTGTAATAGTAAAACACTGAAACACTTGTGCTGGGTGGTAGGCGGAAACTGGTGCACCTGTTTGAAAAGAAAAGAACAATTTTTTAAAAGGGGAAAAAACAGAATAAAATTCAGTTGTTGTATCTTTATGTTTCACATCTGTCTCATATGGCATTGTTTTTGGGATGGATTTAGAGGATGAACAAGAGATATCAAGTGTGAAGGAGGCACCAGTTCCCCAGAAGAAGAGGAAAAAAAGGAAGAAGAAGGACAGCCTAAGTGCTGATTCTGGAACAGCTGACGGAAATTGTGAGGAGGGAACAGCTGAAACATCTGGAACTAATGTTTGTAGGCAGGGAAAAGTGCCAGAAAATAACAAGGAAAGAAAGAAAAAGAAATTGCTAGTAAATGAGGCAAATGAGACCACAAATGTAGCAACTGACACCAGAGGAAATCACAGTATCTCTGTGCAAAACAGTCTGACTGACTCAGAACAGAGTAAAAAGAGTCAGTTGAAGAAAATGAATCCAAAAGTGCAAAGTGTTCCTGTAAAACAAGCATGTCAGAAGGGACCAGCTAATGCCAGTGAGGCAGAGGATGTCAGCCCACCTGTCACACTGTTAATTCCTGAGGTTGTGAAAAAGAAACAGAAAGCAGAGGCTGTCTTGGTGAATAGGAATACCCTTTTGCAACAAAACAACATGAAATCCAACAAGGAGGGCTTGCTGGGGACACTCTCAGGAGATGCAGACTCTGAATTTGTACCTGCCAGAAAGATCAAATTGAAGACAAAGACAAAGACAAAGTTGGTTGGTTTGGAAGGGGTGAAAGTTTCCAGCCAGAAAGCAGGAAGCTTGAAAAAGAAGAGAGCAGTAAAAGAGGTCCTAAACTCTGTCGAAGCCAATAGATTTCTGGAGGCTGCATGCAAGAAAAGCAGGCAAGGGGTACGTGTATCTCACTCTTTTCTCTGCTGTTCTTTGTTCATGAGCTGTCAAGCCCATTTTCAGATTTGGCTTTAGCTTTTTGAGTGTGGGGCTTCATGAGGAGGGTGCATGTTGATATCATCTTGCATTGTCACCAAAAGAACTCAGTTCTCCAGAAATCCTCCTCCACTGCCTTGGTCTTATGCCCTCCAGTGCAATGACATTAAAGCCTGTGCCAGCTACACAGCTGAAATAACTTGTCTGCACTCTGATGAGCCAGGGAAGTGTATTACAAATTCTTCCTTCTTCGCTTTGCAGTTACTTTCCTATTTCTGTGTAGAGCTTGCCTTAAACTTCTGTTTTCAGTCATGCTAACTGCAAAATTAACTCCTGAGAGTTAACCACGATGATTAGCTTCTGTGAGTATCAGCTAGATCTCTCTCAGTTGTGGCAATATTCACTGAAGCCACGTATAGTAAGCTCTGAGCACTGATCACTGTACTAGGTATAGTTAACTACAGTACTTCTGTACTGAGAGCATTTTTTCCTTTCCCTCCTTTACAGGAAAGCAGTGTTGCTCTCTCATCATTAAAGAAAAAGAAAGCAAAACTAGGAAGTGATTTTGTAAAATTTGAAAAAACAACATTGCCAAAAGCAGTATTCCTCAGGAAAGCAAGAATTGCCATCTCTTCCACCAGGGCACCCATACAGGTAATGTGATCTCACAGATGGCAGCTAAGCCTGGCGCAGATCTCTTCCCAAGCCACCAGTCCCAGCAAATGGCGTGACCTCCTTTGTACTATCTTTTCCACTCTGCGTTAGTTTCCTAACACGGGCAGATAAAACTGGAAATGCTGTTGCATTTCCTTGTAGGCAGAGTCACACATAGCTCCAGAGTTTCAGAAAATGAAGGGAAGGCATTTTTAAATCTCTTCTTCCTTCCCCTGTTTTCAAAAATACCTTCTTGTTGAAAGGAACCCGTTCTGAACCTGCTCATTTCACAGGAAGCAAAAGCAAAACTGACTTTCAATCTTGCTAAGGGACTTTGAGCCATAAGGGACTTTCTTCCCGGTTTTGGAGGCTGGCAACAGTACAGGACCTCAGAATACTGCCCTCTTTTCTAAACCTCGTAAACACATTATATCTTTTCAATCCCTCTTTGCACTTCTGCAGTGGGGCCAGTGTATTTAGTACACATGTATCTTTATGTTGCTGAGTCATGTAGTGATGTTAAGCAGAGTATGTGTTTTCTCTATAAATGGAATATGCTTGCTTTTGGGCTAGAAAAGCAGTGCTGTCTTAGCAAGGTCAGTGCTAGATGGCTGGGGGAGTTTTAAATAAAACGAAGGAAGCGTAGGCTGCTTTGCATTAGTTTTGTTAGGGTGCAGGTAATCATTTTCTTTCATGTCTCTGTTTTGCTTTACAGCTGAACAAGCTGCAATCGTCCAGCTCCAAAAGAGTCACGTTTGGCTTGAATAAGAATATGACTGCTGGTGAGTCTAACACATTTGTGTGTCTCCACAATTTCTCTTGTAGCCAATAAAGGGGGAAGCTGTATCCACTCATACACAGCTATATTCCTCACCTCTCTAGGACAGGATGATTCTGATCCTCTTTTGTCTCCATATTTGTATACAGTTTATAAATCATCTTTCAGTTGCTGTCCAGAGGAGATGGTAAAGTGAGGACATTTGGCCCAACAACTAGACTGGGCATGATTCCAGGGTCCTGCATTACAGACTTGTGGAAAACAGGGATAGAAAATAGTGCAGCAGAGCAATGGACTCATCTGTTTGAGCTGCCTGTGCTGCAGGGCTCCTCTTAGAGAAACACATGCACTTCACAGTCTTAATTGCTTACTTCTGTTTCCCAGGACAAAGGTTCTGATATGCTGATAAGCTCAGGCTGTGTAATAGCAAAGTTTCAGTTTTGTCTTGGCTGCCTGTGGTTTGTTAAAGGCAGTGAGTAGCTAAAGTCACTTCTTGTCTGGATCCCACATGTAAGCGTATATTCCCTGTTAAATAAATATCTTGCTCAATAGCATAAAAGTTTATGCCATGTATTCATTTAGCTATTTCTCTTTTAACTTTCTAAGGTGCGCTATAGGCCAAGTTCAAATGGAGAACAGTGTGTTTAGATGTATGTCTTTATATTAATTATAACATAGCTCCACAAATTTAAAAATGCCTGTCTGCCAGCAGAAAGGGGATAACCAAGAATCTGTAGAGCAGTGCTGTTTAGCAGTCAAAGAGATACTTCTTATCCATTGTCATCTTTTAAACTCAAGTGCGGTGCTCTTCAGGTTAGCTGTAACACTTGTTTCTGAAGAGTAGGCCTAGATGCTCCAGTGGTCTGAAACTATGGGGAATGGTTCACAGCCTCTTTGTGGATTGCAACAGGCCTCATTCACAAAGGCAGTCTGCTAAGAGGTGTACTTCACCACCATCTCTCCACTTTTTTTGGCTGTCTTAGGCTTCTGGACCTTATTGATGGACTTAAGGATCTCAGGCAGACGTGCAGGGTTGGGCAGTTCCACTTTGATTGATGGGCCCAGTTAATTCTAGGAGTTGTATTTCTTTTAACTTGTTGCTTGTTTTTCAACAGAATTTAAAAAGACTGACAAAAGCATATTAGTGAGCCCAGAAGGACCCTCCCGTGTGGCTTTCAATCCTGAACAGAAACCCCGTCATGGGGTGCTGAAGTCACCTGCAGGCACTCCAGCAGGAGAGCCTCAAGTGAAGAAACCATTCACTGTATCAGCTAAGAAAAGACCAACTGCTATGGACTTATTTTAGACGAACAGATGTGGCCTACTTTTGTACAGGGCGTTTTGCTAACCTAGAATGCTCTCTGGAAGTATTTTGAACTTCTTTATTTTTTTAAGTTAATACAGATTGTATATACAAAATTCTGATTGTGACCTGGGTCATTGCTATTTTGACACCACTTCAGCTGTATCTTGAAATATTTGTTCTGTCTATTTACAGAAAAGAAACAAAACCCAGTCTCTGCTCAGGTTTGGTCTATAAAAAGTATGGTCTCTGCCCATATGATTTCCCAGAGACTTGTTCATTTAATTAAGGAATGTTCAGGGTTTGATCGTTCCAGTGGTGGGGTTTTTTTCAGCCAGTCTAAAAAAACTTGCACTTCATGCTATTAAATTGTCCTTCATTGGGTGGGATTGAAGAGGGAAAAAGACAATGTAATTTTACACCTACTAATGTATTTTAAAATATTGCCCCACCTTTTTCCATGTGTTGCCCTTGGCATCCTGTTAATTCTTCTTCTGGAAGTAATGATTACATCAAGTCTCTGTTTAATAACAGTTGGATTTGGGAGCTTTACAGATAGTAAGTAAGCTTTCCCCTCCCTGGAATAAGAAATGTCTCGCTGCTCAAGTGGTCACTGTTGTAAATAACCTTTCACAGCTGGCTGCCTGCTGCGTAAGGAACAGTCCCCACATTATTTTCAGTAACACAAGTGCCAAAGCTGGCTTACACTTGACATATTGTAAGCTGGCTGCTTTTTACTGTAACTGAAGTAAAACTCACACGGGAGAAATCTTTGTTATTTCCAGGTCTTCCCACACCCCCACTGCTGTCTTTCCTGAAGGTCTGGCAAGACTCCTTATTTTATACTTTAGCAGCTGGTGTTACCACATGTTACCAGAACTCAGATCTCATTCAGTGAATGAACCTCTGATTGTACTGACATCAGCTAGATTGGTGTAGTGCATCTTTTGTTCAGCCACACATCTCTAAAAGTTTTGGTGTCTCACAGTACAGGGTAAAACTTTACAGCCTGGGCAGCTTGGTTTTGGTTTTGATGTAGAACCAGAATAATTCTTTCTGCAGCATTTCCTTCTTTTAGGTTTTTATTTGGATATTTCATTACTACAGTGCATGTTTTGTGTTTTCTTTGCTTCTTTGGTAAAGAATGAGGTGTGTTTCTGTGAGAGACCATTAATGTATTCTGAGGGGGAACTGTGAGGAAGGAGAGAGCAAATGCAACTAAACACATTTTTGATACCACTGTAAAATCTGGAATCTTTATTTGGAAGTTTTGCTTATGTGAATGAGGCAAAGGCTTTGCAGCAGATCTCTGCATTACAGCTCGGCTTCAAAGCACAACCTGGTGCAAGAGCAAAGCTATTCATGAAGCTTCCCACCACTTGTTTCTGTGACCCTGTAAGAGACAGGGTAGGCCTGCTTCGTTATCATGTCTTCCAGTAACTGGTGAATATATAGCTGCTTCAGCCAGCAAAAGTAAATTTTGTGACATAATGCATTTGCATACTTCAGCACTACTTTTTACCAGTCTTTGACATTGACTGTCCTCTGCCAGTTTACTCCTCATAAACAACTGGATTAAAACTGCTGGTTTGTAGCTCATCTAGAATTTCTTAAAAACACCAATGTACTTGCAGATTGCAAGTTGGTCTCAATTGCTCAATTGTAATCTGTGCCAGTTCTTGCACTGCTTTTGCAATGGTCCATGGTTTGTGATACCACCAGAAACTCATTTTGCTCTTGTCTTTTCTCATTTAAAGTGAAGGACTGAATTTCATTTGGTTTTGTTTTAGTTTGCATTGGTTTGATTGATCGGTAAAGAACTCTGGAGAATACATCTGCTAAAATTAATAAGACTTGCTGTTTGAGCAATTATTGTTCATTTATGTTTTTAAAATATCTCATTGTATTTTAGCATAACATTTCTTTGACAAGGCAGTGGTAAGTAGGATTCAACAAAGACTGTTCAATATGTTGTAATGTTTATCTTGTACTGTGGGTGAGAAGTTTCTTGTGGAATATGCGTAAAAGCATTTGTATATGCATGGTTGTTAATGCCATAGGTTGAAGATGCCACGTTATTCCAAGGGTACAGTTACAATCAGGAGGTGGGTCTGGTGTGCACATTAAAATCCAGGATCAGGATGCATTGGGGTTTGGTTTTGTTTTTAATACATGTAATTTATTATGAAAATGTATTTAAATGGTTGTCTGGATCTTTTTCTATTGGTTGTGGATCCATTAAACCTGCTGCTTGTCCAATTATTTTGTTGCCCACAGTGCTAAATGGAGAGGACAGAAATGGCAGTCAGGTTTTTATTTCAAATTTCTGTGATGTGATTGCTTGTTGGGATTCATTCATAATCCATCTGTGCCATGAAACTGGTGGAATGTTTTGTAAATATGCATATGTAGTGTGCATTGGCCTCAGTGATGTCTGGAATTTCATTCAGGACAACTTTACAGACAAAACCCAAGCAGTGTCAATGCATTTTAATCATTGCTGGGTTAATCAGTTGTTGGGTTAAACAATACATTACCTAAAATACTTGGTAGTGACAATTCCAATAAACATTGAAGACAAAAAGGGAAAAAAAAGGAGAAAGGAATGTAACCTCCGGGATATTCACTGCACAGACATGATGGTACTGTATGGAGAGAATGTATCAATAGGAAAAGAGAAAGGAAAATCTGATCTGACCTGTCTGATATTGCTTCATTGTTTTTTTCATAGTGTTACTCCAACGCTACAGCTGCCAATCATGCTCTGACGCAAAGTCAATGTGGCATACCTTTTAAAAAACAGTATTTTGTAATGATTGTCTCTTCATTTTTGTTATGAATCTGATCAACTTTGTACTTACCAATCTCTAACAGTTTATAATCCCTTATAGCTTCAAGAGACCGCAAAAGCACAAAATGAATACAGCAAGGCAAAAAGTTGACATTATAATTAAAGTATGCAGGATCTGCTATAGTCTGTCAAGGCTGCGTCACTTGGAAAGCAGCAAATACCCTTTTTGTCATTTATTTCCTGTGCTTAGACTTACAGGCAGAAAAAAAAAATTCCATTTGTCATTTTATGTACCTCTGCAATGGCATTGTTAGTACACACACAGTGTGATGCTGTGAGGCATTACACCATTTAGTCTAATCAAATAAACCATCTTTTTTTGTGGACATTGTCTTTTTGGTAAATCTGTACACTTGGGGGGTGGGAGAGGGCAGGGTACCATTGTGGAGGGATGCCTGAAAGTACAAAGGAAGTTGTTCTTGTATGCATGCGTGTGCCCTCTCTTTTATTTTATTTTTGTTGTATAAATAATTAAAACTGATGGAGACTCAGATACATCAGAAGTGAGTAAGGTTGTGATAGGATACACCTGTTCATACACCTTGAGCTTCTTACTTTTGTAATTGGGCCGAGATAGATACCAGCAGCTGAAAGATTGCTCAGGAGAAACAAGTAGATCACACAGTGTCATTCCTTCACAATTAAAATTGGTAATTGAAGTGATAATGTGGCAAGATAGCTACTTCAAAGGTATAATTGTGCAGATGCCAAAGTAGGTAAGAGGTGGACACTCTGAAAGCTGTTTGCTCATTTGTTAGCAGCAGCACGCCATATGGAGTTACATATGTACAGGAATCCTACATGGAGTGCTGCATCTCCATCTAAGGTGCTGACAGGCCCTGAAACTGCACAGGATCAATTAAAAAAAATGAATCATGTTTTCTTGATAGGTGCAGAATTTTTAGAAATACAAAAAAAAACCCAACTTTATTCCGACAAAGGAAAGTGACCTATCCACAGCAGTGGCGCTAGTAAAATTGAAACTTAAAATGAAAATAGATTTCCTTCAGAACAAAATTCTGTAAAAGTGACATTCTTGCTCCATCTTTAATTGACACATCTAAGTCCCTGCCCATGGCAAAGGGGTTGGAACTAGATGGTCTTTAAGGTCCCTTCCAACCCAAACCATTCTGACTGGTTGTTTCCAGGTGGTAGCATATGTTGACAGCATTGAAGGACATAGTGAAAGCATACTAAATTAAACTAAACTAAGTGCTGCATGTGTTTTTATTATACATGGTGTCAAGTGGAAATCACCATTTGTAGTTCAGTCATGGGAGCAAGATACTGCTTCCTGCTGTACTTTAAGCCACCTTCATGCCACCTTAAGACCTTATTCACTCTGATGGAATGCTGCACAGCAAAACCTGTAGTGCCTGCCCTCAACTCCAAGGAATCACTAAGATTTGGTGCCCCTTGAGCTTCTTCATGAGATCCATGCAAGCAGGTTGGACCTAGATTGCCTTTTCATACTGGCTGTTGTTTCCAATAAAGCAGAAGATACCTGTCTACACAACAGTCTGCAATGTAACACAGGCACATTTTACATTTTATTTACACCTTGCAAATCAAGGAGAAATGTAGTGCCTCTTTCACGATTAATGTGATCTGTTGCAGAACTGAAAACTGAACCACAGAAACCCTTTCTGGGACGAAACTAAAAGCGTATGGATTTTGTTACTTTAAAAAATATATTTTTGACAGATAAAATTATTAACATGACCATTCTGTGATCTCTAAAGTAACTTCAGCATATTGGACGAGTCTGCTGTAATCAGGCTTCTTTAATGACTGCGTACAAGATTACGTAAGTTCCCACTCAAGTAAGAGAAGGGTTTCTGTAGGCATGCCAGCCAGAAAAGGAACTTTCAATCCTTCCTGGAGTTAGCTGTGTGTTGGCTCCTTTTCAAGAGTTAACCGAGAAGAACACTTATTAGTAACATCATTCGTTCAGTATTTGTATGTTCTTCTGAAATACCACATGGTTTTGGATTCAACAGCAGCAGATACTTGTCAAGTTCAGAGCTGTTTCAAAATAACTCCAATGGCTTCAGCACAAGGCTCCACATAGAATGTGTAACCCAGTGCTGTTACACAGTTCCTTGGCTAAACTGTTCCTTATTAACATTTCTTTTTTGGGTATTTGTCTTGCATAATCAAAGTAAAGCGCTGGGAGGTCTGAATTCTGCTCACTGTGTGATTTTGACTGTGGGTAGAAGTTCTGCAGTCTTGGAAACTATCTACTGTTTGCATTCCTGCAATGTTTGTTGCTGAAAAGCTGCCATCACTGTTTCTATGGTCCACCTTCCCTGAAGACTAACAAGACTAACATGATGGTGAATGTAATAATACTCAGCACAAAAATATGCATGCAAGGTCAGAAAGACAAAGAATTAAAATGAGGGAAAAAGACTGAAACTGGAGTTCAAGATCTTAATGGCAAAAAGGCCAGACTCTTCCCTGAAATCCAGTAAGATTTCTTGGTGTAGATTTCTTAGAATCTCCTTCCGCTTTTGAAAGCTTTAGTTTAGTGAAGGTTTGGTCAGGCTTCAGCGTGGATCTTGCTCAGAGGAGGATACAATACTACAGTATCTGAGAGGAAATTTTGCTCTTTACAAACAAGGGGAGAATCTGGAGGAATCCTTGATTAAATCCTACTTCTCTGAAACATATTTGTGAAATACGTGGAAGTGCCAGAGTTGGGCTCTCCAGGGAAGTGAATTTCACAGTCAGATGAGGGAGCAAATCTTACTCCAGTTTTGACCTGTGTTTTTGTAGGCTTTGCTACTATGGTAAACATCTGGGAGACATCTGCTATAAAATGAAGGCTGAAACTGTAAACACTTGCATAATCCAATAATGTGTACTTGCCTCTGCAGAGTGTTGCCATGGCATAATTTTGTTTCTGAAAAGAAACCCTCAAGTCTTTCCTTGTCATTAATCCCTTTGAAAGAAAGAACAGGAATCATTCATGAGGTCTGCACTGCCTTCAAAAAGCCACAGATAGCAGAAAATACCCACTGTTTCTTCCTTGGAAATCCACTCAGGAGCCCTTTATGGCCAGAGGGGAAAAAAAATACTGTTTGATGTTCACAAGCTGCAATATTTGCCATTGAGGGCCTGAACTCCAGGAGAGTTGCTTGTCATAAGTAGGAAGTATTGTATTACATTGTAACACCAGGCACAGGAGTTTGCAGTTGATATTGTTTAGGACTTGCATATGGTGTTGACATTTTTACTGATTATTTCTAACCAGCTGTGGATAATGATGTTAACTGGCTAAGGAACTTACTATTGCTGCTGATAACAGGCAGCTCACTTATCTGCCAGGACCAGAGGGCAACTTTTAGGTTTCACCTATTTATCTCATGCAATCTTCACATCCTTTCTGTATCAATTTAGCTTATTTAAAGGTTGTTAGTTGTCCTGGAAAAAAATCTTTTCTCTAAAACCTACCAATATCTTGCTGGATGTTTTTCACTATGTTTTGCCGGTAAGTTTTACGTAAAAAGTTCTCCCTTCTCTCCTTTAATCACAAAATACCAATTTTAGGAAGATGAAAGATCCTCATAAGAAATAATCTTGTATGAAGCATCTTGCTTTCACTTAGGTGAGAGACAGAAATGAATCTAAAACAACATTCTGTTTTCTGACTCTCACTTTTCAGAAGCCTGAAACCAGATTCTGTGGCTTGCACACAATTGCATTACTCATGTTATGCTAACAGTCTGTAGCCATAGGTTCTCATTTTATGCCTTTTACATTTGGTAGAGTTTTGGGGGACTGCCTTTTAATTGCTGCTATTTGCTGAGAGGATCTTGAGCTTTGTTCCAGAAACGAATTGTTCATCATTCATGTTCCAAGATTGGAAGCTAATGATTATTGTTCCACTGAATTTTTGTAACTTTGGCTATTTGTGTGAATTGCAGTTCTGGAGAGGGGAACGGGACAGTGTTCAGGCTTCTTTTTTTTCTCTTTTTTTTTTTAGTTTCTTTTTTAGGTACTTAATGGGTGCTGCACTGATAAAGTACTAGAAACTGCTAAATCTAGCAAACTTTGGATCACTCCGAAATTCCTGATGAAAGTTTGGTATGAAATCCTGGTCCCACTAATGTCTGCTAATTTCATCCTGTATTTTTGTAATAAGAAGGAAAGACCAGGAGACCTTCAGAACCACACAGGTTAGCTGTTACTGTTAGTCCCAATGGTCAAAGCTACAAATATTGGGAAGAATTGTCCCTTAATAACAGACAAAAGCAAGAACAAATCAGAAAGGAATTTCCAGCCTGGGACAGAACTAACATCTTTCAGACTCCTGAAATCTGTCCTCTATTATCACTATTTTGCTAATTAGTGAAATCATGATAACTGGAAAAATTACGTAGTTTGTTCCTAACTTACTGTATTTCATGCAGATGTTTAAAGGTTAAAGTAGAAAATCTTTTTGTAACCACTAAAAGAAAAGAACAACACAAAATTACCATTACCCAGGTAACAGGACTAGAAATAGATGTGGTATTAGTCAACTCAGCATGTACACCCTGCAGCTTGAACTCAAATGCAAATCTGTTCTGTTTCGACCACAGCAGTGGCCTGACTTCCCATTGCTTTGTGTGCACATTTCCTCAGGGAATAACCTGTGTAGGTTTGCCATGCTATATCCCTCAGCAGTGGGAGCTGAAGCAAGTGACTCATGACTGCAAGATGACAGCATGTGATGCAAGACATGCACAGGACAAGCTGCTGAGAGATGCAGTTTGTGAGTGAGAGGTTTATTCCCACTGCCAGGAAAGTCCTTATTATTTTCCAGCTGTTACCATGTTTTATAAAATAAATACATATCATGTGGCATTTCTGATCCAAAATCTCTATCAAACAATTTTCAAGGTTAAATATTAAAAAACAGGCACAGAAATGTCTAAGAAGTCAGAATATTAAAAGCAACAAAGTAACACAGTTTTCTTTACTCTTTCACCCCAGGGGCCTTAAAAATGAAGCACAACCAAAATGAAAATATTTGTAGCACTAAAGCTGTTATCATGATCACATGCCACATCATACTATATTGCACTGTAACTGCTTGCATCTGCTGTCTCTTTGTTTGCCAGAGGTTCGGTCTGCTGCTCAAAACATATTGGTTGGTAAAGGCTTTATTAGCTCTTTAATGCTGGTGAATGGTTATTCAAGGATAAAAAAAGGTAACTGGGGTTAAACTCTTGATAATAAAGAGGTTCTCCAATATTAGGCAGTAGCCAGTAAGTGCAATAGGACTCAATGGTGAGGGTGCAAGCATTAGCATTCAGGATGAAACTGCAAGCTGATCCTAAGCGCTGCAGCTCCCTTAGCCTGCCAAAGGAGGCATTCTGCTTCCTTTTCTCATCTTCAACCATTTTTTTAAATGGACGCTGGAACTAAAATGGGCAGGCATCAGCACCAGCCAAAATGTTTGTGTACGATTACAGGGAATTGTACCAGTATAAGGGGTGTTTTAGCTTAGAATTTAACAGCAAAGTGGTCTTGCATTTTTTTTAGAGAGGAATGTTTTTAGGTTCCTGAAGGAGATGAGCATCAAGACTGCCATGCAATGCAGTGCTGTTCAACTGTGACAACTTGTGACGGTGGTACAGCATCATAAAAAGAACTTCGTTATCACTCGTCTGTATCTTAGCTTGACACCTGGTCCCTTGCGTAGCAGCAGTTCAATTTACTTTAATAAAACAACTGGCAGGAGGATTGCAAGACCAGCCCTGATATTTGAAGGGTGATATGCTGCATGATCTCCAGCCTGAGGCCCTGTTTTGCAAAAATGCTCAGAATATAGCGTTTTGGCAAGTTGGAGAGAGAGAACAGGTTCAAATTAGAGGTGAAGAGAATGGATAACCCATTGTTACTCTTCTGATCATGTCATCTCTTAATATACAAATATAATAAATATATAAGTCCTCATTCTGCAAGTTTCAAAGGTAGTATCAGAAGGCAACACCCAGCAGTTTGCATAAGTGGGTCTGGAGCAAAGAGTTACATGTATCACTTTCATTATTTACCTCCTGTTATGAGGACTGTTTCTCTCAATTCTGTTTAAAGAAGCTGCGGCACCTATGAGTACTGGCTCTGCATGATAATAGCTAGTGGAGTCAGTATGAATTTAAGTCCAACAATTTCTCTGCAGGCTGTTTCTTCACTTAAGCTGAGAGCATGCCAACCTTGCTAGTTTGCGGTTCTGTTCTATGCTAGGTTTTGGAGAAATGGCACTGATGAGTTCTCTTTTTGTGCTAGAGACAGCAGCCCACCTGTCTGTCAAAGGGTTTAGAATGGCCTATTTCTCCCATGTATAATAGCTTTGACGACAAGATCAGTTTTCAATGATATGCTTACTTTTGCTGAGAAAATGGCCCTTCTCTGTCATTTTTGACAATTTCTGACAATGTTAATCGTTTTAATATAGCCCAAGTAAAAATTTGGTGTGAAACAAGAATAACAGCCCCTCCTATATCAAATGCTGCTAATACTGTATTATTACTATTACAAACATAAATTGGTACTTTACAATCTGTCCTAGCAAACATTCAACTGACCAGTAAAAATCGGTATCTCAAATACAGATGGTCTTCTGGTTGGTCCAATTCTGCTGCCTTGAAGAGCTGTTGAGAAAAGGAGAAGCTATTGATACGACTTTTACATGACCCTGACCTTATATTTTCTGTCAATGCCTATGATGATTTAGAGAATCCATATACAATTTACAAAATCTTATTTAAGACAGTCTCTCTATGCATCTTTTATCAAGTTGAGTGTGTCATTCTTGGCAGCCCCATACCTTTTCTGTTGTGGTTATACAGAAAACCTGAACTTCAGGAGATGTTGGTAGTTAATGCAGTCTGTCCCACTTTCCAAGACAAACTTAATATAGATATCAATATTTATAAAAATAAAAATATTTCTTCCACTAGTTATGAAAAACAAAGAGACTGAAGATAACTCACCAGTCTTCCAAAGCAGTATCTTCCTGTGTTTCCATGATCCTTTGCATAATGGAGGTAAGCCCTTCATTATGGACGTTAGTTTATTCCCTTCTGCTCCTTCATAGCTCTGTGTTATATGTTGTCCTGGGTTCAGCAGTAGCAGTCATTTTTCTCCTTGGTAGCTGGTGCAGCTCTGTGTTTTTGACTTTCGGCCTGGGAACAGCGCTGATAACACTGATGTTTTCGGTTACTGCTTACTAATGTTTCGTCTGACCAAGGACTTTCTGAGTCTCATGCCCTCCCAGGGAGGAGGGGAAGCCGGGAGAAAGCAGAGACAGGACACCTGACCCAAACTCGTGAAAGAGGTATTCCATACCACAGCACGCCATACGCAGGATGTAAAAACTAAGGGCAGGGACCCGGAAGAGGGGTTTGCTGCTGAGTCAGGCTTGGTATCGGGTGGTGAGCAGTTGTGTTCTCTTTCCTTGTATTTCTCTTATTATTATTATTGGTGGTAGCAGCAGTGGTTTGTGTTATACCTTAGTTACTGGTCTGTTCTTACCTCGATTCGTGGGAGTTGAGTTCTTTCGATTCTCCTACCCATCCCTCCGAGAGCAGGAGGAAGAACGAGGGAGGAGCGAGTGAGCAAACTGCATGAGTTAAGGCTTAAATCACAACATATGTATTTGTAGGCTCTTCTTAGAAGGGAGCTTTCATTAAGCTAAAGAAACCATTTCCTCCTCAGTCATGTGTCCTCAGCTTTGGATCCTTCTTACGGCCTCTTGCAGTGTTCCATTGTTTCATTTCAAATAAAATTTCATTCCAAAAACTTGGCAGTACTGCCAAAGACCTTACCAGTGCTGCCAAAGACCTTACCAGTGCTGAATATGCCGCAAGGATTACTTCATATGCCTTGCAGACTATATTGTTTTCTATGCAGTCCAAAGGGAGATTACCTTTATTGCAATATTGTGACATTGTTGACCCATGTTACGCTTGTTATTCACAGTAATCTCATGATTTCTTCATGCATAGTGAGCTGGAATTCTGAAGGGTAACAGCATAGACCTTGGAAGACAGGCAGTCTAAGCAAGAAATGGCCCATAAAGATGTTTATCCTGTCTGCTCAGGAGCAAGAAGGTACACAAAGATGTGTATCTTCTGAATTGCTGGCTAGCTAACTGTCATGTGTGTTAATGCCTCTGGTCTGCCATGGCATGTATTGCTTTTTGGTGCAATAACAGGCTGAGCAGAGAAGTGGGGGAGATGTGAAAAGGATTTAGGGGAGTTGTAGAAGGAGAGCATAGGAGGAACAAGCTACGTTTGTGGAAGAAACATTTTTCTTTTTTCCTCATGAAGCCCTCTGTCACACACTGAATGGTTATTTGCATTTCAAATAGTCCTAGTAGCCTAGTAAAGTTTTTGTTTTGGGATTTTTTTCCAAACAGAATAGGCTTCAGAAGGATAGCATAACAGAATATATGATGACTTTGGAGTTGAAGCCTAGTTTCACCTCTTTTTGAGACACAAACTCTTTTTTTATGAGGCAGGGGCCTGACTTCTCAAAGAACAAATTGGGCAAAGTCTGTAACAAACACTGCTCAGAAACTGGTGCTCACATTTAGATGAGCAGCTTTCTGGAAGGGAAGGAGAATTGTTTTCTGGCCTCTGTTTTCCTTGTGGCAACTTTTCAATGTATAGACATATATGTTCCCTCATATTCTGAAAAATGTTGGGGCTCAATACTGTTGAGTCACACCCCCCCCCTCCCCCCCTTGTTTACTTATGGTAGTGTGTGCAGGTTCTACTCCTTAACCCGTGAAAAAGACTGCAGTTTTTACAGCTTGGAGTATAAAGAGAGGTTTCAGGTGTTCCTCTTGGGTAAGCATTAAGATTGCCAGCAGCACTTGCCTTTGTTGGACCTTTCAGAATATTAGGTAGAAGGTAGCAATCCTGTATAGAATGGGTTTCTCCACTTGCTTGGAGAAGCAGAATGTGTTCCTCGGTCACAAATACTCTTTCACTCCCAGCACTGCAGGGAAAGGCAGAGCAATGCATTTGCACCCTCCCTGCCTTCCTGAAAATGGCCTCAGCACTGTCACTTTCAAAGACCTTACTGCTCTCTACAACTACCTGCAAGGAGATTGTACAGAGGTGGGTGCTGTTCTCTTCTCCCAAGTAAAAAGCAATAGGACAAGAGGAAACAGCTTCAAGTTGTGCCAGACTGGATATTAGGAAACGTATCTTCACCAGAAGGATTGTCAAACATTGGAACAGGCTATCCAGGGAAGTGCTTGAGTCATCATCCCTGGAGGAATCTAAAAGATGTGTAGATGTGGTCCTTAGAGCCATGGTTTAGTGGCGAACTTGGCAGTGCTAGGTAAACAGCTGGACTCGACCACTGAGTTCAACCTAAATGATTCTATGACTGCTGCCTATGCTGTAGTTTTCTCACTCAAGTCTAGAAACAGTCTGGTATCAGCTGTGCTCTGCAGTATGAAACCTCCTTGAGCCTATCCTTGCATTGCCTATGTGGTCTACTAGGTGGAGTAGTGGTTGTACAAAAACAAAGGGCAGGCATGAATACATGTATGAGATGCCCTTTCCTTCTTGGGGGAAGAACTTGCTCCATTGAGATTGTCAGACATGCTTGGGCAGTTTTGAGATAGAACAGCTGTAAATCATTGAATCATAGAATCAGCTAGGTTGAAAAAGACCTTTAAGATCACCAAGTCCAACTGTTACCACAGGACTGCCAAGCCCACCACTAAACCATGTCGCTAAGGGCAAACTGATCTCCCTTCAAGATCTCCCCTTATGGCTGACCCTCATGATCTCCACTCGCAGCCACCCCTCATCTGCCTCCCATAGTGGCCCAGACTGTATAGCTGCCATCTCTACCCTCTATGGCTGCCCCTCACACCCCATGGCTGCCCCTGCTCTCCCCTTATGATCTCCTGTCATGATCTCCCCTCATGACTGCCCCCCACCCCTCATGGCCACCCTTCACATCCCAAGGATGCCCATGCTCTCCCTTCATGATCTCTCCTCATGACTGCCCCTCTTTCCTGTCACCATTTTCCTTCATGGCTGAACACTTCCCTCATGATCTGCCCTCACAATGGCCCCTCACCCCTGATGGCCATCCCTCCTGTTCCCTTATGGTCCTCCCTCATGGCTGCTCCTTCTTTTTCCTCACCATCTCCCCTCATGGCTGACCTTCCTCTCCCCTCACAATCTCCTCTCATGCCTGCCCCCCCTGCCCTCATGATCTCCCCTCATGGCTGCCCTTCCTCTTCTCTCATGACTTTCCCTCATGGCTGCCCTTCCTCTCCTCTCATGATCTCTCCTCATGGCACCTCTTCTCTCCCCTCATGATCTCCCCTCATGGCCACCCCTCCTCTGCCCTCATGATCTTCCCTCATGGCTGTCGTTCCTCTCCTCTCATGATCTTCCCTCATGGCTGCCGTTCCTCTCCTCTCATGATTTCCCCTCACAACCACCCTTCACCCCTCATGGCCACCCTTCATCTCCCCTCATGTTCAGCAGTGTTTAAATTAATATTGTCCATTTTTTGAGTAACAGCCGTATGTATGCACTGCAGAGCCTTTTCCAAGCTCTCCACCCATAACAAGGATAATCACTTGCTGTCTACTTTATTGCACACACTCCCTTCCCCGCTCCTTGTACTTCTACAGGCTCTTCTACCTCTTTTTGCTTCTCCAGCTACACAAACTTCACTTAGTTACAAGGCCTGATTACCAGCAGAGCAGCCTCCTTTCTACAATTCATGGAGGTGGGGGTTCAGCACACTGTGGACCAGGATCAGATCCTCTCTGATGCTCCATTTCTCTCTCTAAAGTGGGGTAGGAAATGCTCCTTCCAAGAGACTCTGGAAGACTGTCTATAATTGCCTGTAAAACACCTAAGTAGTAAGTGATACAGGCTTACCCTGCCATTCAGACCTGTGTCCCCTTGAGATAAGCTCATTGCATGAAGAAGGTTATCCTTCATACACGGATAACTCCAGCAGTTTTCTCAGACTGCTGGAGCTGGAGCATACATGGTGCAGATCACTCATTGTTTTGGCCCTATACTCCATGGAGATGCGCCAATTTCTACAATTCAAGAACATATATGAATTCATAGGTGGTGAAACTCATAGTAGTAAGGCAGCCTAGAACAAGCCCTGTTTTTTTGCAACTGGGGAGACAACAGAAAACAGAACAGTATGCTCCCTTATTTTCCAAAAGTTTACTTATGACGAGGAAAATAATCTTTCATGTTGCTAAGAAATAATGACACTATTCAAGAGTCAGTTTAAAGCTATCCATGAAGAAGAACAAGAGCCATCAGGCGTTCCTTGTTGTGATCTTTGACTGGACCTGTGACGGTCAATAATGACAAATGGCCAGAGGAAGATGAAATTCCCAAACACATTATGAAGTCCTATCTGAGCAGAGTCTTGATGTATTGTAGCACTTGCCAGATAACAAATACATCTTCTTTCTCTTTGGCAGCCTTCCGAAGTGGGTGTTTTGTGTCAATAACACACAATTGTGCTCACTTCAAAACCCAACTGTGGGGGTGGTGCTCTATCAGGGCACCCACTGCTTGGGTTACTGTGCTGCTGCAAGGCATTGTGTGGGGCTGCTTCTGGTATCCATGGCT
Organism: Psilopsiagon aurifrons; assembly: GCA_025447955.1. Taxonomy (NCBI): domain Eukaryota; kingdom Metazoa; phylum Chordata; class Aves; order Psittaciformes; family Psittacidae; genus Psilopsiagon; species Psilopsiagon aurifrons. Next base: position 145,633 of record JAOEHY010036151.1, read on the forward strand.
TCACAGGACTTTCTGAACGCTTGAGAAGGGGAAGCACGGGTGGATGTGTGTGCTGCTCTTCGCTGCTCTTGTGGGGAAGGTGTAGGTGGCTAGTGCCATGGTGGAGTGTGGACAGCAAATGATGGTTAATGCAAAGGATGGGTGGCAGAGGGCTGGATGGCCAGTGTTATGTGCACTGACCAACATGTACATATGGGCACTGTAAATGTGCTTAGGGTACCTGGCGCCGCAGTGCTGTGCAGTGAAGTGAGGGCAGGAGAGAGAGTATAACGTGCTGGAAGAAGGATGTCCACATGTGCAGGCCATGGGTGACCTGCATGGTGCATGGGTGGAGGCATGGAGCCTCTGCAAAGTGTCTGTGGTACCCATGGTCCCGGGGGGCGCTGTGCTGGGGAGGTCTGGGTGACACTGCAGCAGTGCCTCTGTGGGGTCGGTGAGCACCTCACTGAAGTGCTGCATGGGTGCACCAGCGCAGAGGTGTGCGGCACAGCGCTACCGGTGCCGAGAGGAGGCGACACCTTGCTCGCCTCAGGGGACGGGCAGCATGAGAGGTTAGCCATGCGTGCGGGACGGAGCCTGCCACCGCAGCGGCGCCCGCCGAGCGCGGGAGGGGCGGCCGTTGAGGCGCGTGACGAGGTGTGTACGTGCGTGCGTGTGGCAGCCGCCGGGGCTCCGTGCCCCGCCGCCCTGCGGCACCGCGGCGGCTGTCTCCCCTTGAGCAGCGAGCAGGGGTAGGCGGCCATTAGGCGTCCGCGCCTATCGCCTGACGTCCTCTGAGCCCGCGGTGGGGGGTGCTGTGTGTGTGTGACA